>KZ067742.1:50226-71425 GCA_002091845.1 Anopheles cracens | reverse complement strand
CTGCGTTAGCTTCCAGCACCAGTACGCGCGCCTGATTGGTGGACGTGATCGTCTGGACACCGCGCGCCTCAACAAACGCCAGCTTCTCCACCTTCCTTGCTTCGATGTAGCCCGCCGCGGAGTGACGCGTTCGCTCCACCGCACCGCCACACACCATCACACCACCGTGCACCACACCACACGTTCGTTTCGGCGAGGCTGCAGCGAAGGGAATTCATCGAACGGACGACGACGCCAACACACACAACTGTTCTCATCTTTCGTCGGTCCCGGACGGAAAGAACACGGAGCCGGGATCGATCGGGCGACGACATGCGAATATCGCTGCTCCCTTTCCTCTCTCTCTCTTTCTCTCCCTTTTCTCCTTCTTCTCCTTCACGCCTTTCCGCTCTGTCACGGATGCAAAATAGACAGCATTTAGAAGTAGAAGCAGAAGACGACACACGGGAAGGAAAGACGACCGGATGTAGGGCAAATTGTATCTGCAAAGGCGGCAGCGGCGGCAGCAGCAGCAGCAGCAAAACCGCAACTTGCCCTATATGGTAAGACAGGTATGTTCATTTAGTACAGGCGCACACACACATACACACACTCCGGATCTGGCTAACAGACTTTGGCACTGTATTATAATGATCAGTGTTCGCGGGTCGGGCCACAGCAACAATCGTGTGCTCGAGATACTGATAACACAAACAGGATAAGATAAATAAACAGAAAAAAACAAAAAATGTCATGGTAACACTCAATTCCAGTGTGTTAGCAGCATAGCCTACTACTGTACTATCTCTGCGTGTGAGTGCGTGTGTTGTTTATCTCGTTGCTCTCGAAAACCGAAACAAAACAATAGAAAACAAAAGAAAACAAAACGAAAAACAAGCTTCTAGTACAGAGGACACATCGTAGTAGGAAAACGTTCACAAGATTCGTACAGCTCTTAGCGGTACAATGATTTCCGGCTGTTGCTGAACGAATCCGCGTGAATATTTCCGCTGTACGTACACAACCGCTTGCCTATCGCTCTTCACTGAGACGTGTTCGTTATCCGAATAGTTTGTTCCGAAATGGGGCGGGGGCGATTATAGCCTTGTGTCCGTGGTAAAGGGCAGTTAGAAGATCGGGGGATCGACAAGAGGAACGGGGAATTGTGTTTGAGATTTGCTCAGTGTGGTCACGAATTTCAAAGAAGCCATGTTCCTTAACCTTGTGTAAAATAACTGGACGTGGCTGTTATTTGATAAGACATGAAGAGTATTTCTAAGGCTTAAAGCTTTTTCTAAACAAGACTGATAAGCAATTAAGTCGAGTAAACCCTTTGATGTGCATGATAACGTAGTGGAAAAGGCCGGGAAAGCCCGCACACAGGCCATATTTTTTACACAAATTTAATGGCTTACCTTCAGTGAGATCATTCCGTCTATTCTCGGCGGAGGCCGCGCGTATCCACTCATTTTGAAAGATGTTCTATATTTTCACGAATATCAATCGCTTTAACTTGTTCACACCACTTTATTTTCTCGGTTTCGATAATTACCGCTGCGGCTTTTTGCCGAAGAAAAATGTGCACGCTGAAAGCGACGCGAACGACACCACCGAATAAAAATGGCTACCCAGCATCAGTACAAAATGGCTACCTCGCTTTTGCGCCTCATCACGTTGGGGACTCCATCGGTCATGGGAAATGGTAAATTATTTTTCATTTGAAATGTCAAGAAAGCTATTAAAACTCCTTTCGGGCAAGAAATATCAGTGGAATTAAATTAATTTTATTTTCGGGCAATGTTGAGCGTTCAATAAAGTTAAATTCTACAAGAAAATACATTAAAAACAAGAAAGAAAAACGAAATAGTTTTGCCCGTCAAGTGCGCTCTGTAAACCCACTATGTTGAAAATGAGATAGACAAGAAAGCTACCGTTAGCAAAATGGCTTCAAGCAAGCCACATGCGTCGATTATCAGCATGCCACGGTTAATAGCGTCATGAGTTTTGTCATCCATTACCACATTTATGTTTATTGGATGATCTATTTTGTTCCGATGTGTAATTTATTAATGTTGTGTAACTTATACTTATTTTTTAACTGTAGCAACGATTGGATTATCATAAATCAAGAAGTAATGCAATTTGCATTCAAATTTTCATCATTTTTACCGGCATTCTTGTAAACAATTGAATGTCACATGTCAATAGCAGCAAAACAACCCGAAAACAGATGATTTCGTAAAACACGTTGGTAAAAGTTGGCTCGTGGCGGTCGGTGAAATAGACTAAAATCTATGTATAAGCTTAGTAGATTTGTACACCCAAATGTAGTTAGCCCCGTTGTGCCTAAACGTTGGAGTTCTATTAACAAAAAGTTGCATAAACTGCTGAACAAAATGCCCCTCGACCCGAAACACATTGCTGAGGCTCAGAAACAGCGGTTGAAGTTGAAGCAGAAAGTCGCGAAAGTTTCCCCTGGCATCGTAAACCTGCAGGTGCTGGGATGTGGCGCACCGGGAACACCGGCCTCCGTTTATCTGTTCACCGATCAGATGCGGTATCTGTTCAACTGCGGCGAAGGTACGCAAAGGTTAGCGTACGAGCACAAGACCAAGCTGTCCTGCTTGGAGAACATCTTCATGACGCGAACAAACTGGGAACGGATCGGCGGTCTGCCGGGAATATGTCTGACCATGCAGGACGTCGGCGTACCGGCCGTCTCGTTGCACGGACCGCCCGGGCTGGATGAGCTGTTCAAGGCCATGCGACGGTTTGTGATACTGAAAGACATGAAGGTGGAAGCGTCCGAATACAGCACGGGCGACGTGTATGAGGACCACGTAATGACCCTTCAATACGTTGTGATCAACCGGGAACGACCCCGAAAAATGGCACCGGCAGTAAGGAATGCTCGCCCACGCGGTGATACGAAGCAATCGAGCGTTAAAAACGAAGGAAATATAAATAAAATTGCACGTCGAATCAAGGAAAGTGAAGCAATCGAAGCTAGTAAAGAACTGATCATTGGGCAAATAGATATTTGAGAATGTTCGATTTATTTCTCACGTCACTTAGTTTCCAATGTATATTTGTTTTTCTTCGTATTCGACTAAAGGTTGTTCGATAGCTTTTTGCTGTGTGTTTATGTTTTGTTTTGTTTTTGTTACATCTTTGCCTGCATCAACTAATGATGATTGATATTCCAGGACTCATCGGTTTGCTGCAGACCCGCAAGCAACTGTTTGGCGATGAGTGCGAACGGCTGACGTTGCTTGCACCGGAGCAAATTTCCTACTGGCTTCGATTGTACGACTGCCGATTCGAAACCATTCACCAAGACTATGTTCTTGTAAAAAATGCGGATCTGGTAAGTGATCTGTGCCTGTTGCATTATGTAGAGTCATAAATATTTTCTCATATTTTTGTTTCTTTCCCTCTCTTTAGCTCGAAACTCCTCTCAAAGATGAGAGATTGCTAGAGCTGGGCATCAAGGAGATCGCCACCTGCCGGGTCCGTCACTGTCCGCACTCATTCGGTGTGGCCCTGAAAATGGCATCCACGGGAACGCATCCCGACACCGACATTCAGGGGGACGTAAAAATCACATACAGCGGCGACACCATGCCCTGCGACAGTCTGGTCGCGCTCGGGCGCGATTCGACCGTGCTCATCCACGAGGCCACCATGGAGGACGAACTGGCGGCGGAGGCACGCCTCAAAATGCACAGCACCCTGTCGCAGGCGATCGAGCAGGGCCGACGGATGAACGCACGCTACACGCTGCTGACACACTTTAGCCAGCGGTACGCGAAAATCCCACGCCTCCGGCCCGACCAGCAGCGGTCCGGACTCGGTACCGATCTGGGCATCGCGTTCGACAACATGGAGGTGACGCTGGACGATTTGCCCGCACTGTGCAAGTTTTATCCCGCCCTGAAGGCCATGTTCATCAGCCACTTCGAGGAGATGGAACAGAAGGCCATCAAGCGGGGCAATAAAAAGCTCCGCCTGGAGACGGCGAAAAATGGCACCGGCAGTAAGGAATGCTCGCCCACGCGGTGATACGAAGCAATCGAGCGTTAAAAACGAAGGAAATATAATCAAGAGGCATCGTTGAATCCGACCGAGTACCTGGGAGAGCTTGCGTTATTACCGGAGTTCAAAGATGCGCTGGCCGAACTAAAACAGCAACTGATACAGCACGCCGAGCGTCGATCGGTAGCTGTGAGAGCGGAACAATATCCACGCTTGATCTTTCTCGGAACGGGATCGTCCATACCGAACAAAACACGTAACGTGAGCGCTATTTTGATCTTGACAAGGTGAGATCCGTTGAGTCAGACGAGATGGTTGAGTTATGCAGCATGTTGTGTATACTCACATCGCGTAATGAACACTCTTACTATTCCAGTAACAACTCATCGATCCTGCTTGACTGCGGAGAAGGAACTGTTGGTCAGATTTGGCGATTTTTCGGAAAAACGCAGGCAGAAGCTGTGTTGCGATCGATAAAGGCTGTCTACATTTCGCATCTGCATGCCGATCACCATCTGGGTATGATTCCAAAGGAAGCGCATCGGTCGATGAACAGAAGCAAGAGGAAGCGCCGGTCGACGATACGGATTATTACGCGTACGAGAGGAAAAAGGAAACCGCTCCTCAGCAAGAAAGCGCCACAAAAAGCACGAACGCCACAAACTGGACGAAACGGGAGGAAGATTCGGTGATGGCGTATATTTGCAAGCTCAAACCACGCCACGGCCAGCTGTCGCTGGAGAAATGTGTAGATTTCGGCGTTCCCGCGGGCCCCCTACTGGGACAGTTGAAAAACGGCAACGACATCACGCTACCGGACGGTCGGGTCGTTAGGTCGTGCGACGTACGCGCCCCGGACGATCCGGGTCCCGTGTTTATGTTCTTGGACATTCCGGGGCAAGAGTATTTGAAAGATTTCACCGCCAAAGCGGACCTGTTTGCAAAGTACCAGCGCGAAGCGGTCGATGAGTCGGATCAGGCCGCTTTTGTCGTTCACTTCACCCCACTCGAAGTGATGCGCAGCGAAGAGTATCGTCAGTTTATGGATCGGTTTTCCGCCAGCACTCGGCATATTGCGTTGAACGAGGTGAATAACTTTTCCGGTTACATTGCGGCACACCGGATTCAGTTCCACTTGAATCAACTGGATGAACAAATGTTCCCACTACTACGGTACGTTACACCGTAGCTGTGTATACGCGAGTGAGTGTATTTTTATATAATATTTTGTTCATTTTAGCGAGGAAAACAACGACTATGATGCCCCACTGGCCAATGACAACGATCTGGTGCGTTCTTCTTCGCTAAGCTACTTGCACATTCGTCCTCCTAAAGGAATTGATAGGTAAAGAAGCGACGACCTCGAGATGAAAGCTTTGATTTTCTAGATACTGAAAGACATGAAGGTGGAAGCGTCCGAATACAGCACGGGCGACGTGTATGAGGACCACGTAATGACCCTTCAATACATTGTGATCAACCGGGAACGACCTGATTCCAAAGGAAGCGCATCGGTCGATGAACAGAAGCAAGAGGAAGCGCCGGTCGACGATACGGATTATTACGCGTACGAGTGTTGAAAATGAGATAGACAAGAAAGCTACCGTTAGCAAAATGGCTTCAAGCAAGCCACATGCGTCGATTATCAGCATGCCATGGTTAATAGCGTCATTAGTTTTGTCATCCATTATCACATTTATGTTTACGGGATAATCTATTTCGTTGCAATATGTGATTTATTAATATTGTGTAGCTTATACTTATTTTTTAACTGTAGCAACGATTGGATTAGCATAAACCAAGAAGTAATGCAATTAGAGTTCAAATTTTCATCATTTTTACCGGCATTCTTGTAAACAATTGGATGTCACATGTCAATAGCAGCAAAACAACCCGAAAACAGATGATTTCGTAAAACACGTTGGTAAAAGTTGGCTCGTGGCGGCTCCTCATTCTCCCGTACTTAAAGATATACAAACAAACGGAGACAAACGTACGTAAATCGCGCCGAAAACGGTTAAGAGAAAACTAGGCATTATATACTGGGATTGTTACCTTTATGTCAGCGAGCGTGTGTCGTCAGATTAAACCAAACCCCCATTCCATAATCAAGCGTGGATGAATGATCCTGTTGGACAAAACAGGGAGAAAGTGTTACCCTCAGGACCACAGATACATAAGAAGCAGAATAATATGTATCACCTTACCTTAGGACAAATTAGCACACACTATTTCATTAATAGTGTCCGCGTTCCGCGGGACTGCGGGAACGCGAATCCTTGCCGCGGGACGATTTACTTCCCGAGCGGGAACGCGGTGTGCGTGACTTGGAACGCGAGTACGAACGACGCCGATGTTCCGGACTGCGCGAACGCGAACGACGACGATAGCGCTCCCGGGAGCGTCCCCTTTCGCGGCCATTGTGTCGGTTGCCACGACGCTGCGGAGAAGTGGGACGTCCGTAGCGCGCCATCTGAACGCGGAGCTCCCTGCCGTCCAGCATGCGTCCGTCCATGGCGTCCAGTGCGTCTTCCGCATCACGTTTGTCGTAGAACCTGTGATCGATTGAACCCGTAAGCAATGTTAGACCCGAGAAACAACACAACACCATGGCTACCATCATTTTAGACATTAAAACAAACAAGTACACTTACCGAACGAATGCGAATCCGCGGCTCTCGCGCGTATGTCTATCGCGAGGAATGTAAATATCGCCCACTTCTCCGCAGCGTTCAAACACTCGTCTCAAATCATCCGGCGTTGTGCGGTAAGTTAAATTGTCGACCTGAAAAGAAGAAAACGAATTGAGATGCCGCACAAGCGTTACAATATGGAAGGATGCTTGTAGCCCCCGGCATAGCGACGATGGCGCCCAACTTTCTCTTTACTACGCATTAGGTCGCGTCCGAGGACGTGGCTGTTATTTGATAAGACATGAAGAGTATTTCTAAGGCTTAAAGCTTTTTCTAAACAAGACTGATAAGCAATTAAGTCGAGTAAAACGTTTGATGTGCATGATAACGTAGTGGAAAAGGCCGGGAAAGCCCGCACACAGGCCATATTCTTTTACACAAATTTAATGGCTTACCTTCAGTGAGATCATTCCGTCTATTCTCGGCGGAGGCCGCGCGTATCCACTCATTTTGAAAGATGTTCTATATTTTCACGAATATCAATCGCTTTAACTTGTTCACACCACTTTATTTTCTCGGTTTCGATAATTACCGCTGCGGCTTTTTGCCGAAGAAAAATGTGCACGCTGAAAGCGACGCGAACGACACCACCGAATAAAAAATGGCTACCCAGCATCAGTACAAAATGGCTACCTCGCTTTTGCGCCTCATCACGTTGGGGACTCTATCGGTCATGGGAAATGGTAAATTATTTTTCATTTGAAATGTCAAGAAAGCTATTAAAACTCCTTTCGGGCAAGAAATATCTCTCTACCACCTCCTCATTCTCCCGTACTTAAAGATATACAAACAAACGGAGACAAACGTACGTAAATCGCGCCGAAAACGGTTAAGAGAAAACTAGGCATTATATACTGGGATTGTTACCTTTATGTCAGCGAGCGTGTGTCGTCAGATTAAACCAAACCCCCATTCCATAATCAAGCGTGGATGAATGATCCTGTTGGACAAAACAGGGAGAAAGTGTTACCCTCAGGACCACAGATACATAAGAAGCAGAATAATATGTATCACCTTACCTTAGGACAAATTAGCACACACTATTTCATTAATAGTGTCCGCGTTCCGCGGGACTGCGGGAACGCGAATCCTTGCCGCGGGACGATTTACTTCCCGAGCGGGAACGCGGTGTGCGTGACTTGGAACGCGAGTACGAACGACGCCGATGTTCCGGACTGCGCGAACGCGAACGACGACGATAGCGCTCCCGGGAGCGTCCCCTTTCGCGGCCATTGTGTCGGTTGCCACGACGCTGCGGAGAAGTGGGACGTCCGTAGCGCGCCATCTGAACGCGGAGCTCCCTGCCGTCCAGCATGCGTCCGTCCATGGCGTCCAGTGCGTCTTCCGCATCACGTTTGTCGTAGAACCTGTGATCGATTGAACCCGTAAGCAATGTTAGACCCGAGAAACAACACAACACCATGGCTACCGTCATTTTAGACATTAAAACAAACAAGTACACTTACCGAACGAATGCGAATCCGCGGCTCTCGCGCGTATGTCTATCGCGAGGAATGTAAATATCGCCCACTTCTCCGCAGCGTTCGAACACTCGTCTCAAATCATCCGGCGTTGTGCGGTAAGTTAAATTGTCGACCTGAAAAGAAGAAAACGAATTGAGATGCCGCACAAGCGTTACAATATGGAAGGATGCTTGTAGCCCCCGGCATAGAGACGATGGCGCCCAACTTTCTCTTTACTACGCATTAGGTCGCGTCCGAGGACGTGGCTGTTATTTGATAAGACATGAAGAGTATTTCTAAGGCTTAAAGCTTTTTCTAAACAAGACTGATAAGCAATTAAGTCGAGTAAATTGTGTGTGTGTCTGTGCGTATGTTACCGAATCCCACTTTCACATCTTGGGTACTCTTCAAGCTTACATATGAAATGCATTACGCTTTTTTATTTGTTTTTATGCTTGCATTATATAGTTTTAAGTTGTTTTTCTTTGTTTGTTTTGTTCGCTCTTAAATAAAGCATAGCAATGGAAATTTGATGTTGTTAGTATGTTCCTTCTGCTCTTTTCGCCCTCCTTGCATACCACTGTATGCAAGTGTCACTTACATCGGTAGTTTCCGTTTCGGTTTATCTCTCTCATCTAATTCCGATAACGTTTTGCAATGGTGCCGGTTGATATCGAAAAGTTAACGAGCTTTCGTAAGCAAGATTCGCAGATGCAACGGATAGTTTCAGTGTTGTCGCACAGCCTCTGGTCAGGTTGAACGACAGGCGCGGGTGTTAGGTAGCGTTTATGTTTTGATCGCTTTTATACAGCATTAACTTTGTATTAACATTTTCGTTTTGTTTTGTTTGCATTTGTTTGCAGATTGCAGTGTATACCGTGAAAGCAGGGTTGAAGAACCGTGGAAAGAGTTGATGCATGTTTTGTGAAACATGTTGGCTTTACGACAAACAACTCTTCTCACCATCACATATCGTCACCGTCACTTAACGTTCACGAAGTATTCAGTCGATACAAAATATAACGCACTCGAGCGATGAGATTGTTTACTCAAAAGTTGACTGGCGGCGGAGGCACGCCTCAAAATGCACAGCACCCTGTCGCAGGCGATCGAGCAGGGCCGACGGATGAACGCACGCTACACGCTGCTGACACACTTTAGCCAGCGGTACGCGAAAATCCCACGCCTCCGGCCCGACCAGCAGCGGTCCGGACTCGGTACCGATCTGGGCATCGCGTTCGACAACATGGAGGTGACGCTGGACGATTTGCCCGCACTGTGCAAGTTTTATCCCGCCCTGAAGGCCATGTTCATCAGCCACTTCGAGGAGATGGAACAGAAGGCCATCAAGCGGGGCAATAAAAAGCTCCGCCTGGAGACGGCGAAAAATGGCACCGGCAGTAAGGAATGCTCGCCCACGCGGTGATACGAAGCAATCGAGCGTTAAAAACGAAGGAAATATAAGTAAAATTGCACGTCGAATCAAGGAAAGTGAAGCAATCGAAGCTAGTAAAGAACTCATCATTGGGCAAATAGATATTTGAGAATGTTCGATTTATTTCTCACGTCACTTAGTTTCCAATGTATATTTGTTTTTCTTCTATCACATATCGTCACCGTCACTTAACGTTCACGAAGTATTCAGTCGATACAAAATATAACGCACTCGAGCGATGAGATTGTTTACTCAAAAGTTGTTCTGAGGGTTGCCTGATGCCAAACAGGCCACTCGCGTATGATCATCTCCTCGTTCTGGCATCCTACCCAAGCTAAAGGAGTCGATCGGCGACGGTGCTGCGTGAAATAAGTTCTGTAGAAAAGTTGGCAACGTAAATTCGATAGTTTATTGTTGATTAACGGAGGGGATTCATACGGTGTATTCGGTGTGTTCACCAGCACGGCCTCATATGTCGTAGATATACCTATTCGGTGATTGTTACATCTTAAATCTGTTTTGTTTGTTTTGTTTGTTTTTTTTTCTCGTACCAAACCGATTAGTACACTTCGTAAAAGGCAATGCAGATTTCGATATCGAAACGAAGTTAACGTCTTTATACTGTGTGTATGTACTGTGAATGAGACGATGTTTATATGCACTTCTTGCTATCCTGAAGCATTCTATGGAACTTCATATACTGTTGCTTGCAAACGTAGTCATCACAACATCAATATACTCTTGCCCGTAGGTAACTCTTCCCGACGCAACTCATTCGAACTAATTTGTAAAAGTTTCACCCCAGAAAACGGATCGAAGCACTTGCTTGCAAATTCGATTTGAAGCTTGCCCAGCGCTGTTCGATTTACACGATCAATCTTAGCTTCATGTGGATATTTATGACACCTGCGTAAAAAGAACATTTGATTTGGAAGGTGTTCTATTAGCCTAACCCTTAACCCTAAACTTTTTTTATAGCTTCCACCAGCATGCATCAATGTGTCTGGGTGCGTGCAATTCCGCTCGGTTCGTTTACCTGTACCACCTTTCAGTTTTTTTTTACACATTGTTCACCTTCGACCTCCTCCGCCATGTTGGAGGAAACTCCCGAACCATTCTGACACGCTTCTGAGATTTACAGACATAACGCTATAGATTTATTTGTGCTTGGAAATGTTGGACATTGTTTCAAACATTACTATTTCGTTCGTAGCTGTAGGTATGTATGCTTTGCATTCGTAATATTGGTAGTAGACTCGATTTGGTAGAAAAAGCTTACTGTGTGTCTGTCTGGTTTGTTCCGTACGTGGTACACACGCGGGTGATGACTGCGAGTGTGTGAGAGTGGTATTTATTTTGTGTATGTGTGTGTGTTTTTATTATACATACTTTTAATACGCATTTTATACTGCAGCATCCGTTGTGGTGACGGTGCCGACCCGGTAGCGTCAAACGATCCTTGTACAAAGCGAGACGCCTCGCTTAAACATGCTTATAGAAAAAGATTGAAAATAGATCTTAGCTATAAATTGGTCGGAGTATATAATGTTCTGTTAGGTGTAAGTACATACTGTTATTGATTTATTCCAGCTGTTCGTACGCACGCGGAACAGTTTCTATCATCATTGAAACGTATGCATTAATGTAATGTGCGTCTGCGTCTTCCTATAATAGCGCTCAGGGCTACAATGTTCTAGCTGATTTGGGTTTGCGTCTTTCAACTGCTTTCTCGTAAAATATGTCTGCCGTACGGACGCGCAAAAAACATTCAACATTATGTTCATAACCAACGGTGTTACAAAGTAAATAGAGGAGCTCTACGGTAACAAATTTAGCTGAAACACGATGTAAACTAAAAGCTTTCGACTGCTTTCGATTTCGATCGGTTTTGTGTGAAAATTTAGCTACCCTCACCCCGGAATTGTTGCATAAACTGGTTCCGGCTATCGTTTGTGCTGTTCACGATATGAAATGGTTTCTTGAGATTCTTATGTACTGGCACGTTCATGATTTGTAAGTTTCGTTATGATTTCGTTGCGAGCGCGGTATAAATACTGATCGGAGCATTTGTAGTTCTTAGTATTTTCAGGTACTAAGAATCATACTGCTCTTCCGTATGGTTTAGATATTATGATTTCCAACAAACCCTTTAAATATCAAATTAACACACAAACAAAAGCAAATGCATGCCTCAGTGGATAGACGCTTGCCTGTTGCCTGTTTACTACACCACAGATAATCTTCAAATGTACTCTTGATGACAACAGTTACGACTTGAATCTTAGCCATCGAGAGTTTTGCACATACCAGTGATGCTCGATGCAACATTTTCACGATCAAACCCAGTTACATTAAAAGGGCAATCAAACTTGCAACGAACATAATTTATGCACAGGTAAACTTATCCCAAAAAGGTATACGTTTAAGTTCGGCAACGTCATTCCCTTCGCCCGTCGCCAGTCGGTACGATAGACGAATCGGATCGGCATGAATCGCATTTTATCGCCCAAACCCTCCGCAAACGGGGTGTGAAATGAGCTCCTTCGCATTATCAGACGAAGGGATGACTCGTGCAAACATTCACACCGATCCCTTGCGTCAGCTGATGCCGTGTTCCAAAGGGTGCCCCAAACACACAGACAGAGCGTGTTGGAAGTGAAGTGATGTTTCGCTAAGAAGTATAGTTTTCGCTGAGTCGAAGGCCAATTAGCACGAATGTGCGGATCGTGCCGTGGAACATCATTCAAATTAATTCAGGATGGGATCGCACCCGGGTTAACCCGGAATGTCGATAGTAATGGGGCGTATAAGAGTTCCGCTATCGGAGTAGCTGATGTAAATTTTATCGACTTGGAAGAACGTCAAGGTACTTAGGTTGCAGTGGTGTTTCACGAGTACGAATTTTGAGACTGGTAAACAATGATTGAGTGCACAACAGACAGATGGAAGAGCTAGAATTTGATTATACAACATGCTCTGTACAAAAGACTTTCTTCGTTAGTTCCTTATCCAGAGAGAAAGAGCATTGCAAGCGCGAAGTTCAGCATGGCAGTAAGCAATAGCCTAGCATTCCACCGGAAGCAACAGGAACAGCGAATCCCTACCGTATCACCGGCTCAACCTTCGCATGACGAATCGAAACCGAAACTGAAGTACAAGCGTTGTACAATATTTTCACTATCTAGATTGGTAACCGCGTGGTGTATGAATTTCTTTGGTGTAGTTTTTGTTTTTCATAGCCCTTAGAACAGAAATTAGTGTCTCCTTCATCTACTCCTTCGCTTTTGCCTCTCGCAACGAACGTGAGCTGAGTAAGGCTCAAAACGAGGAAAGGTGCGCTTTGATAGCTTCTCCGCTCGATTCGGAATGCGGAGCTTGCACTCGTTCGTGTATTGCCAACAAAGAGTAACGTCCGAAGTCCGTCGGTGAGCTCTGGTAAGCGTCATCGCAGCTATTTGCGCTCCTAGCGTTCCGCGTGCTTTCCCATGCGGAAGTTACTTACAGTAAGCTTACGATCCTACCGGCATAGATAGCAATTGAAGTGGCGTTATATGGTTCCATAGTAAATTACGATACGCTCCGCTGTCGGTTTGCGTTCCCTCGGTTTGCGCCATTTTCAATCAATTCCACACTCCATTTTCAGCTTAACACACTTATTCGTCCAATCGTCTACTACGGTGCGAAGACTACGTTTCGGTAGGTGAGTGTACGGAGTGAGTGTGGTGAGTTTGTGTGCGCGAAATGGAATAAAGTAAAACATACAGTACATCCAAAATTTGCAATAAACGTTACCCACATGCACATGTATACGATTAATGGAATGTTTATTTTTACGGTGCCTAGAACTAGAGCTTCTCACCCCTCCGCGAATACTAAACGTGCCGGCCGATCACATGAATTCAGGTTTAATTACGCTCTCTCTCTTTCTCTCTCTCTCTTTTTTCTCACACACACATCAAGTCACCGGTTTTAATTGTTGGAACCGCTTTAAGAATATAAATAAATATTAACGAATTTTGCAATAAATATCTCTTTCAGTGTAAAATAGATGCATGTCGCGCTTTGTTCTGCTATCAATCGGCGTGGTCGCGTCACCATTTTGTCAACGACAAAGAGCTTTACATTTAGGGACCTCGGGTGGCAGTGGATTTCCACAGCCCCCAGCCCAAACGGCCGCGGCGCGATATGGTTGTGTCCCACTGGTATAGCGTTTATTGCAATGATTACGAGCCATTATCATCGCTCCGGTTCCGGCAACGGGCCACCGATTTTTCTCTCCATCCCCGGAGCGATTAATCTCAGTGGGAATTTAATTTGATTCGTAGCGGATGTCAATCAATCAATCTGATGCTGGCGCGTGATGCCCGCGTACGAATCCCACGTTTCATCATCGATTATTGTACCGGCAGGATGGGCCCGAGAGATTCATCTCCTACCGAACCTAGGTTAAACGTGATTAGTATCGAGATTCTTGCTTGCCTCTCCTCGCGTATGGTGTACCGTTACTCTCACCAGCGTGTTGTTGCGTGGCAAGAAACTAGAATCAACCTATCTGTAACCGGTAACATTACGTGGGGTAGAAGCTGTTTGTATCCCTCTTGTTTACGAGCTCTCCCTCGCTCTCATCTCTCTTTCTTTCTGTTTCCTCTGTCTCTAACTCTATCAAATATTGGTAGTAATTAGTTAACGTTACAAAATCGGACACTACGGTATGGGATAGAGAGAGAGAGAGAGGGAGAAAGATATACACAATGTGTGTGAGTGTTTTCTTGTGTTGTTGTTGTTGTTGTTGTTGTTGTTGCTACAATCGTTAAAAAAGTCGCCACCATGCTATCAACCGCTACCCCGCTTCCGTCCACGCTCGGCCAGCAAAAAGCTCTACCAAAACTACTAAAAATCGTCATCACAATTCGCGTTAGCTACCACGCACTGCGCAATGCGCGCACTTGCACTGATTTGCACCCGGCGTTCGGATGCTCCCGGCGTACGGTTGCTCCCGGCTTAGATGTCGGTCATGTGTATGGCGCCAGTGTGCCCGTTGCCCAGCAGCAACCGCTTATCGTTATCCGCACCGGGGGGCGATTGGCCCACGTTCCGGGTGTAGTAATCCGCGTCGCCGTAGCTGCTGTCCTCTTCCAAGATTTTCTCCAACAGTATCTCACCGGACGCGCCCAAAACTGCTACACCCCCCGCGTCGTTGCATCGAACCACATTTGGCGTTGGAGCGCGAAAGAGATGGAAAAGAACATTCGAAACAAAACGGTTTATCATTGGAACAGGTTTTTTCTTCTATGAAAACACGTTCAGTTTAGTGGAACAAATTTAACATTAACACGCACACGCACATACACAAATAATTGCATACAAATATTGGCGAGGAAAAGATTGACATTTAACAAAAACATATGCAAACAAGCTTCCAATTGGATTAGGTTAAAGTTTGAAATATATTACTTCAATGTTAATTCTAGCAGATTATTTTGAGTTGAAACAAAAATTGTAAAAACCTTCAAAACTTTCAAAACATAATGCCTTCATTGTGGTAAGCCAATAAAATTATAAAAAATAAACATATTTTGGGAATATATATTCTATTTGCACGCATTTTATAAAAAAAACCCTTCAAGAACCAAGTTGGCAATAAATAAATGACCCGGAAGCTCACAAAAGCTAGCACATGTTGACATGGAAATGAAAGCGATACGAAAAGCGATGAGGAATAGAGCTCTCCGTTGCAGGAAATTACAATCGATGAACTATCTACCGTTTGGAGAGGGTTTTAAGAGGGTCAGATGAGATGAAATATGCAAAATGGTTTAGGTCAGCGTTCAACCAACAAAAAAAAAGAAAAAAACAGGGTCACAAAATGAGTCCCGTCTCATCTTCATTTATTACCATAAAACATATCATCAACTATAACAAAACGAAGAAGACCGAAGAGAAAAACCGAAAAAGGACTCAATAAACCGTATGAAGCAAATAGAACAGATTTTGAGCGTGAAGTGATAGGAAACGGAAAGCCAAAATTTTCATAAAAATATTGAAAGGGCACGCAAATAATTTGCAGCAACAAACCACTGTTCGTCCGAAACAATTCGACCCCCTGTTTGTGAAGTGTCCTTGCGTTTGTCGATACAGCAAAAATCAAGACCGAAATACAAATGCTTTTGCGCAACATAACAGCAACCGAACGCGTCAACTAAACATCAAACACACATCGAACACACACATCAGCGATATGGAGGTTGATTGCGATCCGTTTCGATCCCCCTTACGGTTGGGTAGGCACAAAAGGACCGTTTGAGTCGCGTTTCACTCGCGGTTCGCAACAGTTGTGCAGATGCTGGGGAAGCGCACCTAGGAGAGGCTGTTCAGAGACAGTGGCACAAACGAAAAGAAGAAGAAAAAACAAAGCAGCAGCAGGAAAGAATGCGCACTTCAAGAACCGAACATGTAACAAACACGAAACGAAACGATACAAACGTACAGGTAACACACACACAGAACAGTGTAACGAAAAGGAAAGTGTATCTCCCAGCACGCCCGGAGTTTCTTTTGACAATCACCTTCTGCGAGTTTTATGGTACAAGAAGCTTGACATTTTATTAGCGATTTTCACTTGCGCGATTGGCGCTTTAGTTTTGTGCAGTTAACAACATGGTTTAATTACGATCACATTTTTTTTTGGTTTAGCTATTTAAAACGATTTATTACAGAGAGCAGCGGATACGATTAGCACGGTGTGATATTTATTGTTGTGTGGTTTATTATTCACTTATGAACGTTTGTGTTTGTTTGTACTTTGCGGTGGTGATTGCTTTCGTGTTTTTTGTTGTTGTTTAGATTCGTTTCATTTAATGTATATTTTCTTTGAATAACTTTGGTTTCGATGTGCGGACTCATTATTTGACGCAGTGTTTAATATACTCTTTGGCTGACGAGATCTCACGTTCTTTCGTTTATTATATATGTTTTTGGTTTGGTTTAAATATTATATCGTTCGGTAGCGGTGGATGAGAGTTAAGATAATAGCTTGGTGACGCTCGCAATGCAACGGACGTGACGGTGGCAGTATCACATTAGTATCTCAACGTGGGGCTTATAGTTAGCTGGCATTATGAGTGCAACTTGTGTGTCGGAAGCGCACGTTGTCGCACGTTCGTTCATGTTCCGTCCCGTCGAATTTGTAAACGAATCGAAATAGAAACATAAAGAAACAAGAAACATAACACAATGCGAAACAAAACCGGACAGCGAAAGGAACGAAGATAGATCCGAGAGGAGAGTTTCCGGAAAGAAGGGGGAAAAGAGAAAGAGAGAGTATTAGAGTATGAGGACATTCAATTAGGCATGAGTTTTGGTTCGTTTTCGTTCATAAAACATGGAAGGCAACACCGAGCAGCCACCCAATGTTTGTGTCATTCGCAAATAAAACTACACGTTCGGAGCTAAAGGGTCGAGCCTGGCGCTTTGCCTAAATCGATATCGACTCGTTCGTTGCGAGTCTGCATTCTACAGTCTGTTTGTGAGTATTTAAACCATACCGAACGTGCATGGCAGTTCTTGTTACGAACTCGCACAAACAAATGGTTGGCTGTCGGGTTTCTCGGTATTGTGCAGCGAACAGTTTAATTTTGCGAGATGAAAACCGATGATAATGAGTCGACAGCAACGGAAGTAAGTAAAATGCAACAAACCCAGCGATGACCAGCAATTTCGTTTTGTTTTGTTTGCATTTGTTTGCAGATTGTAGTGTATACCGTGAAAGCAGGGTTGAAGAACCGTGGAAAGAGTTGATGCATGTTTTGTGAAACATGTTGGCTTTACGACAAACAACTCTTCTCACCATCACATATCGTCACCGTCACTTAACGTTCACGAAGTATTCAGTCGATACAAAATATAACGCACTCGAGCGATGAGATTGTTTACTCAAAAGTTGTTCTGAGGGTTGCCTGATGCCAAACAGGCCACTCGCGTATGATCATCTCCTCGTTCTGGCATCCTACCCAAGCTAAAGGAGTCGATCGGCGACGGTGCTGCGTGAAATAAGTTCTGTAGAAAAGTTGGCAACGTAAATTCGATAGTTTATTGTTGATTAACGGAGGGGATTCATACGGTGTATTCGGTGTGTTCACCAGCACGGCCTCATATGTCGTAGATATACCTATTCGGTGATTGTTACATCTTAAATCTGTTTTGTTTGTTTTGTTTGTTTTTTTTTCTCGTACCAAACCGATTAGTACACTTCGTAAAAGGCAATGCAGATTTCGATATCGAAACGAAGTTAACGTCTTTATACTGTGTGTATGTACTGTGAATGAGACGATGTTTATATGCACTTCTTGCTATCCTGAAGCATTCTATGGAACTTCATATACTGTTGCTTGCAAACGTAGTCATCACAACATCAATATACTCTTGCCCGTAGGTAACTCTTCCCGACGCAACTCATTCGAACTAATTTGTAAAAGTTTCACCCCAGAAAACGGATCGAAGCACTTGCTTGCAAATTCGATTTGAAGCTTGCCCAGCGCTGTTCGATTTACACGATCAATCTTAGCTTCATGTGGATATTTATGACACCTGCGTAAAAAGAACATTTGATTTGGAAGGTGTTCTATTAGCCTAACCCTTAACCCTAAACTTTTTTTATAGCTTCCACCAGCATGCATCAATGTGTCTGGGTGCGTGCAATTCCGCTCGGTTCGTTTACCTGTACCACCTTTCAGTTTTTTTTTACACATTGTTCACCTTCGACCTCCTCCGCCATGTTGGAGGAAACTCCCGAACCATTCTGACACGCTTCTGAGATTTACAGACATAACGCTATAGATTTATTTGTGCTTGGAAATGTTGGACATTGTTTCAAACATTACTATTTCGTTCGTAGCTGTAGGTATGTATGCTTTGCATTCGTAATATTGGTAGTAGACTCGATTTGGTAGAAAAAGCTTACTGTGTGTCTGTCTGGTTTGTTCCGTACGTGGTACACACGCGGGTGATGACTGCGAGTGTGTGAGAGTGGTATTTATTTTGTGTATGTGTGTGTGTTTTTATTATACATACTTTTAATACGCATTTTATACTGCAGCATCCGTTGTGGTGACGGTGCCGACCCGGTAGCGTCAAACGATCCTTGTACAAAGCGAGACGCCTCGCTTAAACATGCTTATAGAAAAAGATTGAAAATAGATCTTAGCTATAAATTGGTCGGAGTATATAATGTTCTGTTAGGTGTAAGTACATACTGTTATTGATTTATTCCAGCTGTTCGTACGCACGCGGAACAGTTTCTATCATCATTGAAACGTATGCATTAATGTAATGTGCGTCTGCGTCTTCCTATAATAGCGCTCAGGGCTACAATGTTCTAGCTGATTTGGGTTTGCGTCTTTCAACTGCTTTCTCGTAAAATATGTCTGCCGTACGGACGCGCAAAAAACATTCAACATTATGTTCATAACCAACGGTGTTACAAAGTAAATAGAGGAGCTCTACGGTAACAAATTTAGCTGAAACACGATGTAAACTAAAAGCTTTCGACTGCTTTCGATTTCGATCGGTTTTGTGTGAAAATTTAGCTACCCTCACCCCGGAATTGTTGCATAAACTGGTTCCGGCTATCGTTTGTGCTGTTCACGATATGAAATGGTTTCTTGAGATTCTTATGTACTGGCACGTTCATGATTTGTAGGTTTCGTTATGATTTCGTTGCGAGCGCGGTATAAATACTGATCGGAGCATTTGTAGTTCTTAGTATTTTCAGGTACTAAGAATCATACTGCTCTTCCGTATGGTTTAGATATTATGATTTCCAACAAACCCTTTAAATATCAAATTAACACACAAACAAAAGCAAATGCATGCCTCAGTGGATAGACGCTTGCCTGTTGCCTGTTTACTACACCACAGATAATCTTCAAATGTACTCTTGATGACAACAGTTACGACTTGAATCTTAGCCATCGAGAGTTTTGCACATACCAGTGATGCTCGATGCAACATTTTCACGATCAAACCCAGTTACATTAAAAGGGCAATCAAACTTGCAACGAACATAATTTATGCACAGGTAAACTTATCCCAAAAAGGTATACGTTTAAGTTCGGCAACGTCATTCCCTTCGCCCGTCGCCAGTCGGTACGATAGACGAATCGGATCGGCATGAATCGCATTTTATCGCCCAAACCCTCCGCAAACGGGGTGTGAAATGAGCTCCTTCGCATTATCAGACGAAGGGATGACTCGTGCAAACATTCACACCGATCCCTTGCGTCAGCTGATGCCGTGTTCCAAAGGGTGCCCCAAACACACAGACAGAGCGTGTTGGAAGTGAAGTGATGTTTCGCTAAGAAGTATAGTTTTCGCTGAGTCGAAGGCCAATTAGCACGAATGTGCGGATCGTGCCGTGGAACATCATTCAAATTAATTCAGGATGGGATCGCACCCGGGTTAACCCGGAATGTCGATAGTAATGGGGCGTATAAGAGTTCCGCTATCGGAGTAGCTGATGTAAATTTTATCGACTTGGAAGAACGTCAAGGTACTTAGGTTGCAGTGGTGTTTCACGAGTACGAATTTTGAGACTGGTAAACAATGATTGAGTGCACAACAGACAGATGGAAGAGCTAGAATTTGATTATACAACATGCTCTGTACAAAAGACTTTCTTCGTTAGTTCCTTATCCAGAGAGAAAGAGCATTGCAAGCGCGAAGTTCAGCATGGCAGTAAGCAATAGCCTAGCATTCCACCGGAAGCAACAGGAACAGCGAATCCCTACCGTATCACCGGCTCAACCTTCGCATGACGAATCGAAACCGAAACTGAAGTACAAGCGTTGTACAATATTTTCACTATCTAGATTGGTAACCGCGTGGTGTATGAATTTCTTTGGTGTAGTTTTTGTTTTTCATAGCCCTTAGAACAGAAATTAGTGTCTCCTTCATCTACTCCTTCGCTTTTGCCTCTCGCAACGAACGTGAGCTGAGTAAGGCTCAAAACGAGGAAAGGTGCGCTTTGATAGCTTCTCCGCTCGATTCGGAATGCGGAGCTTGCACTCGTTCGTGTATTGCCAACAAAGAGTAACGTCCGAAGTCCGTCGGTGAGCTCTGGTAAGCGTCATCGCAGCTATTTGCGCTCCTAGCGTTCCGCGTGCTTTCCCATGCGGAAGTTACTTACAGTAAGCTTACGATCCTACCGGCATAGATAGCAATTGAAGTGGCGTTATATGGTTCCATAGTAAATTACGATACGCTCCGCTGTCGGTTTGCGTTCCCTCGGTTTGCGCCATTTTCAATCAATTCCACACTCCATTTTCAGCTTAACACACTTATTCGTCCAATCGTCTACTACGGTGCGAAGACTACGTTTCGGTAGGTGAGTGTACGGAGTGAGTGTGGTGAGTTTGTGTGCGCGAAATGGAATAAAGTAAAACATACAGTACATCCAAAATTTGCAATAAACGTTACCCACATGCACATGTATACGATTAATGGAATGTTTATTTTTACGGTGCCTAGAACTAGAGCTTCTCACCCCTCCGCGAATACTAAACGTGCCGGCCGATCACATGAATTCAGGTTTAATTACG
>KZ067742.1:23583-41382 GCA_002091845.1 Anopheles cracens | reverse complement strand
TGCGATCCGTTTCGATCCCCCTTACGGTTGGGTAGGCACAAAAGGACCGTTTGAGTCGCGTTTCACTCGCGGTTCGCAACAGTTGTGCAGATGCTGGGGAAGCGCACCTAGGAGAGGCTGTTCAGAGACAGTGGCACAAACGAAAAGAAGAAGAAAAAAAACAAAGCAGCAGCCGGAAAGAATGCGCACTTCAAGAACCGAACATGTAACAAACACGAAACGAAACGATACAAACGTACAGGTAACACACATACAGAACAGTGTAACGAAAAGGAAAGTGTATCTCCCAGCACGCCCGGAGTTTCTTTTGACAATCACCTTCTGCGAGTTTTATGGTACAAGAAGCTTGACATTTTATTAGCGATTTTCACTTGCGCGATTGGCGCTTTAGTTTTGTGCAGTTAACAACATGGTTTAATTACGATCACATTTTTTTTTGGTTTAGCTATTTAAAACGATTTATTACAGAGAGCAGCGGATACGATTAGCACGGTGTGATATTTATTGTTGTGTGGTTTATTATTCACTTATGAACGTTTGTGTTTGTTTGTACTTTGCGGTGGTGATTGCTTTCGTGTTTTTTGTTGTTGTTTAGATTCGTTTCATTTAATGTATATTTTCTTTGAATAACTTTGGTTTCGATGTGCGGACTCATTATTTGACGCAGTGTTTAATATACTCTTTGGCTGACGAGATCTCACGTTCTTTCGTTTATTATATATGTTTTTGGTTTGGTTTAAATATTATATCGTTCGGTAGCGGTGGATGAGAGTTAAGATAACAGCTTGGTGACGCTCGCAATGCAACGGACGTGACGGTGGCAGTATCACATTAGTATCTCAACGTGGGGCTTATAGTTAGCTGGCATTATGAGTGCAACTTGTGTGTCGGAAGCGCACGTTGTCGCACGTTCGTTCATGTTCCGTCCCGTCGAATTTGTAAACGAATCGAAATAGAAACATAAAGAAACAAGAAACATAACTCAATGCGAAACAAAACCGGACAGCGAAAGGAACGAAGATAGATCCGAGAGGAGAGTTTCCGGAAAGAAGGGGGAAAAGAGAAAGAGAGAGTATTAGAGTATGAGGACATTCAATTAGGCATGAGTTTTGGTTCGTTTTCGTTCGTAAAACATGGAAGGCAACACCGAGCAGCCACCCAATGTTTGTGTCATTCGCAAATAAAACTACACGTTCGGAGCTAAAGGGTCGAGCCTGGCGCTTTGCCTAAATCGATATCGACTCGTTCGTTGCGAGTCTGCATTCTACAGTCTGTTTGTGAGTATTTAAACCATACCGAACGTGCACGGCAGTTCTTGTTACGAACTCGCACAAACAAATGGTTGGCTGTCGGGTTTCTCGGTATTGTGCAGCGAACAGTTTAATTTTGCGAGATGAAAACCGATGATAATGAGTCGACAGCAACGGAAGTAAGTAAAATGCAACAAACCCAGCGATGACCAGCAATACATAGGAGCTCAAAATAGGACTAGAAAAAAGGATTTCCAGATAGAAATAGCCAAAAGATGGTAAAAAAGAGCATGCGAAAGCAGGAAAAAGTTTGTAAAGAAAGGTAGAAGAAAACAATGTTCGATATATCATTAAACTGTGTGAATTGTGTCTATTAGCACACGTTCCAGCGAAGGAACGTGATATACACACACAGCAGCTTGCATTACATGCTTCAGCTTGTCCTTTCTCTCATGCACAGTGATGAAGGATCCAATATATTACTCGAAGAGCAATCGAAACATCGAGGCGGCAAAATTGGATTAAAATCCTGTATTGAAAATAACGAACGATTCCTGTTTCGAAATATCGTTTGCAATATAACTAGCTCACCATTGATTACAATTGATCAGTCAATTGCTAGTTTCGGAAACGTTCCGTTTCAATAGCTTCCAGTTATGCTGGTGCAACTGGCGCTCCCATGCAACCTTTCGAGTCGAAAATATTGCACAATTTCTATAGAATAGCCGCGTGCCACGATAGAACAGCATCACCAAACCGGGGCAATCAGTTGAAGTAATAGACATTTGAATTGATCGGTACGGTGCGGTGCGGCAGGGCAGAAGCGAACGGCCAAAGGCCAAACATAATGCAAGCATGTTTTAATCCGACCGTCGACAAACCTTTCTCTCATGCACAGTGATGAAGGATCCAATATATTACTCGAAGAGCAATCGAAACATCGAGGCGGCAAAATTGGATTTAAACCCTGTATCGAAAATAACGAACGATTCCTCTTTCGAAATATCGTTTGCAATATAACTAGCTCACCATTGATTACAATTGATCAGTCAATTGCTAGTTTCGGAAACGTTCCGTTTCAATAGCTTCCAGTTATGCTGGTGCAACTGGCGCTCCCATGCAACCTTTCGAGTCGAAAATATTGCACAATTTCTATAGAATAGCCACGTGCCACGATAGAACAGCATCACCAAACCGGGGCAATCAGTTGAAGTAACAGACATTTGAATTGATCGGTACGGTACGGTACGGCAGGGCAGAAGCGAACGGCCAAAGGCCAAACATAATGCAAGCATGTTTTAATCCGACCGTCGACAAATAATGATGCACGCTGAATGAGGACGAGCGGTGGTGGTATCCGTGAGGATGGCCAAGCAATCCAAGCGGCTGAAGAACAGTGAAGGTGCACAGTGTACAAAGCAACAACAGACAGGCTGGAAGAACGAGCATCGAACGACGCAACAGAGGCCGATTGCAGTTGAAAGAAAGGTAGAAGAAAACAATGTTCGATATATCATTAAACTGTGTGAATTGTGTCTATTAGCACACGTTCCAGCGAAGGAACGTGATATACACACACAGCAGCTTGCATTACATGCTTCAGCTTGTCCTTTCTCTCATGCACAGTGATGAAGGATCCAATATATTACTCGAAGAGCAATCGAAACATCGAGGCGGCAAAATTGGATTAAAATCCTGTATTGAAAATAACGAACGATTCCTGTTTCGAAATATCGTTTGCAATATAACTAGCTCACCATTGATTACAATTGATCAGTCAATTGCTAGTTTCGGAAACGTTCCGTTTCAATAGCTTCCAGTTATGCTGGTGCAACTGGCGCTCCCATGCAACCTTTCGAGTCGAAAATATTGCACAATTTCTATAGAATAGCCACGTGCCACGATAGAACAGCATCACCAAACCGGGGCAATCAGTTGAAGTAACAGACATTTGAATTGATCGGTACGGTACGGTACGGCAGGGCAGAAGCGAACGGCCAAAGGCCAAACATAATGCAAGCATGTTTTAATCCGCCCGTCGACAAATAATGATGCACGCTGAATGAGGACGAGCGGTGGTGGTATCCGTGAGGATGGCCAAGCAATCCAAGCGGCTGAAGAACAGTGAAGGTGCACAGTGTACAAAGCAACAACAGACAGGCTGGAAGAACGAGCATCGAACGACGCAACAGAGGCCGATTGCAGTTGCACACAAAAACATATACACACACAGACAAACATACACCCAGGCGACAACGAAAAGCCGAACAGGAGTGAGTGAAAAGGTATTCGAACAACACGGAACACATCAAAACGTTCGCAACGTGAAACGTGAAAGAAGTGACGCTGCACGGGAAGGATTTATTTGCTCCACTTGCCTGGCCGGGCCCGGTCCTCGTCGCGGGGGCGCTTCGCTTCGCGGGACGGATCTCGTGCGACGGTGCGGTCTTACAAAGCGTATCCTTAGCGAATTTTGGTGGATTTTGTTTTACGATTTCATTTTAAGCGTTTCGTTGTTTCGTTGTGGTAAAACGGCAATATGGTGAAACGCATGGCGTGGCGATAGCATCGAAAAATAGCGTTTGATTGGTATGGTTCAATTTGCCGTGAAAATGTGGAATATAAAAAGAATGCAGTTGTCGAAGCATCCGTTGTGCGCATCCAACCCACACACACACACGCACGCAACGCGGCAGCGAGAGCGATAAAATAGGCATTAGTAGTAGTAGAGCGGAGGGGGAAAAAATGGGAATGAAAATGGTAGAGAACGGTTAGAGTCGAAGCGGTATGCTTATGTAGTGTGGGTAGCGGATTATGAGGGTGAAATCGTGAGTTTTATGAAACCGGTGGTACACAGGTGTTGGGTGTGCTATTTGGAAGCGATTTGTTTGTATCGAAGCTAACACATTGCAAAACAGTCGAACAACAAGTGCTGTCAGGCGTTTGCTCCTTGCGTACGGTTGTGAGGGAAAATGGTAACTTTTTGATTCGTTATTTCCGTCTGTCGTGCGCGTGTGAATTCTATCAATCCTGTTGAAGGGCAGACTCGGTTTTATTCTGCTAACAGCTGACTCACACGAGTGTGTGAGTGTGTGTTATTGTCCTCCTTTTCTTTGTACTCTTCTAACCACACCACATGTTACGCCCGGGTTCGGCTGTAACACCTTGCTCTAGTTCGGAACTGAACTCACCTCCATAATGGTTTAATAATAGTTTCAGACATTTATTTGGCACCGTACGGAATGGGAACATGACGGTTGCAATTGTTGCAGCCGAATACAACGCCCAGCACACCGGCCAGTGCCAGACGTGCGATGTTTTGGAACGGAGGGAGTTGTGAGCTGGCGATATTAGCCTCTGTGTCAGCTTAACATTAGTCAAAATTAAACCCAGCCCAGACGGATACGCAACGCACTGCTACCGTTCGATTCACCCCAAGGCAGAGCGGTTGAATTGAGGGGAACATCCCGCCGGTCTGATATGAATATTCATAACCCATCAGGGCCTGCATCGCCTGTCGCGTCGCGTTATTACCAACAACCGATGCAAATTACGGCCCGCATGCATGGAGACGCCCGGTGCTTTATGGAAACAGACTGGGCGCCTCCATTCGCGCTGCCGGCGCAACGAAAACACAACATTTCGTACGAGTGGGTATAATGAATGGCGGAGCGGAAGGCGAGGGTTGGGTTGAAGAAAAAAAAAACATCGCAAGAAAGCAGAACAAACGCTCCAGGAGGAGTAAACGGGGCGGTTTGGGTTGCTGTCGTGCCGCGAAAGGTTCATTAGATCCGTGAAGTTAAACGACTTGGTTGGGTGTGTGTATGTGTTTTTTTTTGTAGTCGGTTTTTCAGTTTTTGCTCTCACACACAAATTGCGTCTTGCATTGATCGATGCGTAATTTTACATGCTGTTTAACAAGCCATTAAACGTTGGAGTGATTTTTTTTGTTCGCTTCTATACAATACAATATAACTAACAGCGCACGGCATCAATTTGCACTGCAGCAGACGGTGTCATAACATCGATTTCCAGTTATCCATCCACCAGGTCCGCCATCGATTGTTAATGTCGAGACACTTTCCAGTTAAGAGGCAACATTTAAATAATTTACTGCTAATAAAAACTTTCCGCCTGCCCGTCCCGGGCGGTTGGGCAACAATGTAGTCCATATCGAGATGAATATACAATTTTCAAACGCCAGCATCGGACGGGTCCGGGCACAATTAAAACTAATTTCGTTTTAATCCACCCAATGGAGTGTAAAATATGCCACTGATACAGCCTGAGACCTTGAACGTGCCATTGGAATGCCAGCTGTTGGAAGAACAAGAAAGAGAGTGAAATAGTCGAGAAACGGCACGAACCATCCCATCCCGCGGGTTGGATAAAATGTCGGATGGTGAACAGCATCTGAATGCAGACCGTACAGCGCGTATCGATCGCGAATGCACCAACACCGGGGCTGGGACCGGCACACGATGAAAGCGCACCGAGGTTCGGGTGCAACCGTGCGCTTGGCACCGGTTCGTTCGCTGGAGAACGGCTGGAAGCGAGTGGCAAAAGTGGCACAGCGTCGCGCAAGCGACCAAAGACGTACAGTAGATGGTATCAAGTTTAACAAACTCAAAAACCCGAAACGCGAAAAAAAGCGGTTTGGTAGCGTAAGAAGCCGAAATGTATGAGTGTGGGGAAGTGAGCGGGAAGGATGAAGAGAAAAAATAGTCGAAAAAGAGAGAGAGAGAATAAGAAAAAAAAAACAAAACACAAAAAACACTCAAAAAAGGTAAACGAAGAACGACCGTGTTCGAGACATAAAACAAGATAAATGTGCTTCCTAGGATGCGCGATACGATACGATTTATGAAGTGTCTGACTAAGGATGAAAACGGGCTACAATGAAGGGGCTCTGTGTGTGTCATGGCATTTGCAGCTAATAACGCGATGGACGCGCGGCATTTTAATGTGTATGTGCGCCAGGGTTCGCGGAATATAAAATGTCCTAATGAACTTGGAGAAGAAAGCAGGCGGATGCGGTAATGGATGGATGATTGGTGCGCTGACGGTGATGACGGTGGGTGGTGGTTGTGATGGTGGTGGTGGAGGCGATGTTTCGCTAAGCAACGACGGAAGGTCATTCATGCCCTTTTCGTTGCTGGGGAAGTGTTCACGCTCGCATGCTTACCTCCGGACGGAGTTGTCGGGGTGACGACTTCGCTGCTGGTCGGCGTCAGCAGCACGTTCGAGTTGGAGAGATCGTCCAGGCCCCGCTCGGCTGCGCCCTTCTGTATCTGCATGGCTTTACGATGGTGGCGCGTGGTCAGCCCGCCCGTTTCGACGTCACGCTCCAGCCGGTGCCCTGCGGGTTTCGGAAAAGAAAGGAGCAAAATGCAAAAAAACGGGGCTAGAGAAATTTGACGGAACGGAAAGGCGAGAGTGACCGAATCGATAATGAGACCGATCAATCGTCCCGAAACTACTGCCCGGCTGCGGTTATGACGTACTTCTTCACTGACCGACATCGGAAGCACGTCCGGCTGCGAACGGCTTATGGGAAATTCCATTCCGAAAATGGATTCCATTTCGGCGAGGAACGAGCTCCCGTCCACAGCCTCCACAGTATGACGGCATTATTAATCGATACACACACACATGCACACACTGAAGCAACGATGCCAAAGTTTTTTTCCCGGCACGGGGTCGAGCAATACGGATTCGCTTCTTCGGTTTTCCGTTTTGCCTTCCGTTCGGGGTGGCATGCGAGGTTCTTCGCTTGCGAAAGAAAAAGCCACTTTCGGCTAGCACGGCAGGTATTTTCTCTCGTTCTCTTTTGTTTCGGAGTGCTATTTTTTATGGAGAGTGAAATGAGCCGATTTATGACCGAATTAGGACGGGTTCCGTGTGGTGTATCTAAAACCGATCCGTGAGTGTTTGGAATTGCACAAAATCTCAAATGGATAGAAGAAAAAGGTCAGTGCGCCCTTACAAAAAAGGTGCGAAACTCTGTGAAGTTAGCATCGTATGAAAGGTTCAAATTTCGATCCGGAAAAAAAACTTGTTGTCCGCTTCGCAAACAAAATTAATCTTTTGATGCAATTTGTGAAAGATCATATTTTGCTCGGGTGCCCGAGGAATTGGACGGCAAAGCTTTTCTTGTTATAACTTTTCAGCTTCGAAAGATATAAAACACGGTATAATTATTAAGTTCGATCCTTCCTAGGTCCGCGGTGCAATTTACGTTGCGGGAAGATCAAAAGAAACCAACAAGAACCTGACCTTCGCATGTAATCAATTTAGCGCGTACCCGCTGCACAAAGAAACTGCTGACCGTGAAAGCATAAAACGTTGCCATTCGCAGGCAATGAATTATATATCACCAGCGCCATCCGACGACGTTCGTCCTTCACTTCCCGATTCGCCCATGCGCCAACCGGCGATAAACGGCGGCACCAGGCCAGGGTTTCGCCGACGGAACTCGGTTCGGTTAAATTATACACCAAGAATGCCGCCATTGCCTTTCGGGTGACCCCGCCCCATCGCTTCCCCCTCCCGGGGGAGGCCAATCGTGAATGTGAAGTGTCACGTGCGTTTAGGGATGCAGCAGTGGGAAAAGAACCGAAAACAAACTAACTGGAGATTTTCCGTTTCCTTTCAGGGTCGCCTTCAAGACGCTTCAAGAATTATTGGCAGCCGAAAGTGACGCTTGTCGCAGGCGGAGCATGCTTGCGCCCTACGCTTGCGGCTAATCAAATATTTATTCCAATGCCCTTTCGCGTGGGCCACGAGTTCGACGGCGCTCGTCAATGGCGGTCGGTGTCAGCCAAACCCGATATGGCATTTAGCTCGCGCGGGTTACGATTTCCCCGTGGTCGACATCCCGCGGGGACGTCGGAAACAGTGACAAGGAGCACTCAAGGCGCACTCACCGGACCGGGAACGTGTCAGCTGCCGCTGGACGTAGCTCTCGAGATCCTGCTCCTCCCGATTGCTTATCACACAGTTCAGGATGATTAGAAAGATGCCCAGACCGACGGCAAACAGGCCCGTGCATATCAGTTCGTTCCACCAGGAGCCTTTGCCTGTACGGATGTAAAGACGGAGAACACAAGACACAACATTAGATGCCGGCGGAGTTGAGTTAATCCGCCCGATGTCGTCTGCACTTGACGCAGTCACTTACCTAGCAGGTGCCACGATTGTTGCGGTTGATTGGATAGATTATCTGGAAAAAACCCAGCGCCTAGTAAAAAGATTCCGAAAACTACGAATACGACTCCTATGTGCAGCATCCCAATGCTGGTGACTACCTGCAGGGGTGAAGAACAGATGTTAGTAGCTCATTCGACGCCGGCTCACCGACGGGTGCGTGCATGTGGTCGAATTCAATTTCCTGTCCCTGTCAGCTAAGGGTGTCGATTTGCAGTGCCAAAAATGGAATCTTGCACACACGCGCGACTCACCTTGCCAAGTCTCTGGCTGTACTTACTTTCGTATCTAAATTATTATTATCGGTGATGTGCACTTTCTGGGGGTGGAATTTTCGACGCGTCGAACCGTGCGGAGAGTGGGTGTCGCCGCTCTCCGAGCTCTGTATGCTGTAGCGACGTTCCCGGGCCTTGCGCTGATTGTCGCGTCTCTTGCGCTGCCTCTTGATGGCAAGCGCCGAATGGATGCCCACCGAATGCATCTTGCACCGTTGTTTATGCGCTCAGCGCTAAGGAGCGTTGGGTGATCCTGGGGACAGAAGAAAACGGCACAAAGGTTAGTGGAACGAAGGCTCGTATGTGCTTGCTATTGATGAACCCGATAAGCCACAGCACCTCGGGTGAAGTGAACTCATGTCTCCACATAATGACTCGGCATGGTTTACGACCGGTTCGGCGAGGGCAGATATGTCAAGCGTGCGAAAATAATCCGATAATGGTTTACGATAATGAATGTTATCGACCATTTCGCAGGCTGTGAAATGCGGTCAAGATTCTCTTGGCAAGAATGGTAGCCATTTTGCAGCCCGTACCAACCACTCGTCGGAAGTTATCTCGAACACCTAGACATTGGGTGGAATACTTTAGAGTCCATCAGCGGGCGTGGTATGTTAGGCATTAACTCGGGTCTCGGGGACATTGAACACCACCAATTATTATGTGGCTGGAAGGATTTTGTTCGCTCCCATCGTGTTGTTTACGACCAAGGAGCCAACCATTTGTTTTTAATGATATTTTTAAAATGGCACTTGGTGATACGGAATGCGGAATGCAACAAAAATATCGACAATTTCATTGCTGTAGGGCACTAAAACTATTATGAGGAAGTTTTTGCAAGATAACTTAATAAAATGTACCCCTTGGACAAAGGTACCAAAAGATTGGAGAGCCTGATGTGAGAATGTTTCGACATTTCTCACGAAGAAACAAGTTGTCCTTTTCACGTTGACATCGATGTCAAAGTTACAACTGCAAAACAATTACCAATAATGAAGGTTAAACGCACACACGCAACCAATAGCAGTCGCACGATCAACGATGGATTACTTACTAATCAATGGACAATATACAAATCTAGGAACAGCAATCGCAATTATCTCGATGTCCATCGGTCTGTTATCGATCGACCCGATCGGTGGAGTAAAACGCATCGATCCAATTAGTAATGAAGTTTAACGTCTGTCTCGTTAGCGAGGGCAGAAGAGACACATCGATTGCCATGTTAATTCGATTTGCTAAAGCTCGTAGCAATTAGCATCACATCTATCATGGGGATTTTTCGTCCCGACTTCAAGTCATGGGGCCAATGTCGATGCGGATCACTTCTCCGAAAGAAGAAAATAAAACGTTACGTTGAATTATGCATACACTACCCAAATAAGCTCGGTTAGAAGTTGTTTGGAACTGCAACCGAAATGGAGTTTCAATTATAGAAAACTCGGTGGGTTTACTTCGTTTAACTAATTAAAATTGTTGCTACAGCGCTCCCGTGCCAACAGTGGGCTACGACGTGCTCACAAATGAAAATCAATAAAACATCCGCACCGGTCGGACCCTCCAAAACTCGTTCACAAATAACCGCCGGCTTCTAAATTCGGGCGCTACCGGCATGGGGACTGAGCCGACCGGGGAATCGAATTATGCTACCAGCGATTGCGAATATGTCACAATGGTAAGTCGCAAGTCGACGGCAACCTCGCACACGTATGGAATCGTGGTTGATTGAATCAAACCGTGGCCCATTTTCGGCACGGTCTCGGTAGATCCGCTCAAACTTTGTCTGAAATCCAATTTCGCGGCTTCTCGGTACTGTCCCCGTTCGGCTGCGATGTTTGGTTTGATTATTCGCGCGGCTGTATTCCGCAAATGGGAAGGAGGACGATATACCAACGCAAACAAAAAAATGAAGCAATCAAACGAACGCACCGGCGCGAAAGCCGCTGTAATGAAGCCAAAATGTGTCAGTCAACCTGGGCTTCGGTTTTGACATTTGGTAAATATTCCAAAACAAACCGTTTACTGGACTGGTTTATCGGTCAACCGGCCGGTTGGAGCGCCAACGCTCAAGGATGCAGACGCACACGCAGCAACGTTCGTGAGTCATGGTCGCCACCCACCCACACACAGGGGGGGTTGCTCAAATATTCACGTCCACACGTCGATTACACGATTCATACCCACAGCGCTCCGGTCGGGTTCGCTTCGGGAGGTTATTACTGCGGAGGGGGGCACTAGCAGCGCCCAGAAAAACCCAGCCCCTAGAGTCCCTAGCCGAGCCACTGGGCCCTCCGGCTGTGGCCCCGGTGCTGAGAAAGAGAGTCCTTTTTTGCTAGTTGGCACGTGAACTGATTCGCGCATGCCTGCTGGATCTGGCGATGCGGTTGTTTCGACTGTCAATTGCACGCCAGGACCAAGTTAACAGTAGACCATGTGATAGTTATAGGAAAAAAAAGTAAAACGTTTGTTTGAAGAATTGCTTGAGCTTTGAGAATCATCTTACGTAAACTTATTTCGATTTTTGTCGTTCAAATTTCATCTTAATATGCATGTTTTATGTCATTCATTCAGATCAAATCAGAGCCATTATTATGGCATCAACATAATGAAAAAATAACGCAGATGTAGAAGGAGTTATTATTTTTGTATAAAGATTGTTAATTGTTTAACACTTGATCACTTGAAAAATGAATTTAAAATGGACTCTCGTGAACAAAACTTGCTTTTAAAGTGAGAAGGATTATGAGGAACAATATAGACACGGAAATATCTAACATCAAGTATGTAATCAAACATAAACGTTAAGCAAACATTTTATTATAATATTAACAATTTAGAGCTTGTAAATTTAGCTTTAAACTTAAAATAGTATCGAAGATTCGCGGTTGATTTTGCAAATAAAATGTAAATAAATAAATCGAGTTTAAATCAAAATCATGCAAACAATCAATTGTTTAGATGTGTTAGCAGGCATTATTGGAAAAACAATTAATCTTCCGAGCCGCAACATTAGCTTTAATCGAATGACAACACTGCTGCGAGCAAAGCATCGCAAACTTCCTATCATGCTCGCCCGGAAAGCTATCGTCATCGGCTTCCCTACTTCACTGGTAGTAGTAGTTTAATCATCCTACCGGCCCGACCACGGAACGGCGGTCAAAAACCACTGAGGTCATAATTCCTGACAGCTCGACAACCACAACACTCCAACCACCCTTCGCCTCGCAGCCATTTTCCGCTTCAGGAGCGCCGGGTGGTCGGGAGCAGGACCCGTCAGAACAGGGTCTGTCAGTGGCGTGCTTTGGATGAATTGCCACCGATTGTCGTTTGTCAGTCGCCGGGGACGGACGTCGAACGGGAGGTGGAACCTTATTTACATTATAGTTTGCCCGAGGCTACGTCGTGCCGAAGCCCGTGTAGGAGTATTATTTCTTTTCCAGAAACTGCGTGCGTTTGTACACAGCTCACCGGCTCGCTCACGGCTCACCGACCGAGCGACCGAGTTTCTATTGATTTTACAATCAATTTGGCACTTTCGATAAACCGTCCGGCGTATTTTTTCTTTCCTCCCTTCGGAGCAAGCGGCTGACGAATGAGGACCGAGCCGTGTTTTCGTTTCTGGTTAATGTGGCTAAATAAGTAGACAAGCGTCAAACAAGCCACTGCGAGCGTTTCATCGCTGCGAATCGCAAGCAGCGAACAGAGAGATTAAAGGAAGCCCGAGGAATCGAACACACTCCAGACCGGGAAGATTCGCATTGCTCGCATGCTGTGTGTGTGCAAAGCCTCTGGATAATGAGGAAGAGCGCGTCTTTCCGCACATTCGCGTCCCGCTCGTTTGAAGATTGGATCCTTAGCGGTAGCGGTGCCCGCTCGAAAAAACTGAAAAAGTCGATTTTCAACGTTGCTGACGCTGATTATTGCCGGGTCCCCGGTCTTGGCGACGTCCCAGGGAACGTATCGGGGCACTGCCGGCGTGCTGATAACAGTAAATTGGTAAGGATTCAAAGATTTGCTAGCCGAGGCTGTGCCGTGCGTGCGATGTTTCGAAAATGTGGCAACAGGGAGAGATGCTTCCCGACGTTTTCCCCCAAGGGGCCCACATGTGGCTGGAGAGAAGCCTTTCTGAGAAGCTTCTGAGAAGCTGAAAAATGGTTCGGCATTTAGAAAACCTCTCCTCGCGCCACGGGGCGGCTTGGAAGCTTCCGAGAAGAAGCCAACACGAAGGGCGCAAAGCTACCGCCGGCCTTGGGCTGGGAGCTCAATGGCGCCCCAGAAAGCGTTCTTTGTAGTCGCTTTTTTCGTTGCGTCTGGAATCGGTCGCCTTCTCGATCCTGTCACCTTTGCGACGTTTATACCGTACCGGGAAGGAGAGAAATGATAGTAGGATAATATTTGCTTTGAAATCGAATCGCTCATACTCCGCCGACAGACGATGCGCACAAAGCACCGGGCAAATGTGAAGCGGGCAGAAATATGATTTGCACATTAATAGTGAATTTCTCTCTAACACACAAATACTGCTGGAAACGCTTTCAGGAGAACCGTTTCTGCGGGTGGTGAGAAAAAATTGTAATATTATGAATAAAAAATTATGAACCACTGCGTACGGCGTACACAACACAAACACACACACACACACACACACAATCGGCACAATAAATTCACTCTGTCAAACCCAACGGCAATTTATGGGTTTTATAGTGCACGAGAAACCCATCCGCTGCTACCGGGACGGAAGCACGGTGTACCGTGGCCTTTTTGGGGCGCAGGAAAGGACAAATCCCACAGTCACGAAGATTGGATCCTTAGCGGTAGCGGTGCCCGCTCGAAAAAACTGAAAAAGTCGATTTTCAACGTTGCTGACGCTGATTATTGCCGGGTCCCCGGTCTTGGCGACGTCCCAGGGAACGTATCGGGGCACTGCCGGCGTGCTGATAACAGTAAATTGGTAAGGATTCAAAGATTTGCTAGCCGAGGCTGTGCCGTGCGTGCGATGTTTCGAAAATGTGGCAACAGGGAGAGATGCTTCCCGACGTTTTCCCCCAAGGGGCCCACATGTGGCTGGAGAGAAGCCTTTCTGAGAAGCTTCTGAGAAGCTGAAAAATGGTTCGGCATTTAGAAAACCTCTCCTCGCGCCACGGGGCGGCTTGGAAGCTTCCGAGAAGAAGCCAACACGAAGCGCGCAAAGCTACCGCCGGCCTTGGGCTGGGAGCTCAATGGCGCCCCAGAAAGCGTTCTTTGTAGTCGCTTTTTTCGTTGCGTCTGGAATCGGTCGCCTTCTCGATCCTGTCACCTTTGCGACGTTTATACCGTACCGGGAAGGAGAGAAATGATAGTAGGATAATATTTGCTTTGGAATCGAATCGCTCATACTCCGCCGACAGACGATGCGCACAAAGCACCGGGCAAATGTGAAGCGGGCAGAAATATGATTTGCACATTAATAGTGAATTTCTCTCTAACACACAAATACTGCTGGAAACGCTTTCAGGAGAACCGTTTCTGCGGGTGGTGAGAAAAAATTGTAATATTATGAATAAAAAATTATGAACCACTGCGTACGGCGTACACAACACAAACACACACACAATCGGCACAATAAATTCACTCTGTCAAACCCAACGGCAATTTATGGGTTTTATAGTGCACGAGAAACCCATCCGCTGCTACCGGGACGGAAGCACGGTGTATCGTGGCTTTTTTGGGGCGCAGGAAAGGACAAATCCCACAGTCACGGCATTTACAATTCAACGCCACGGCATCACGTCCGGTTCGCATATGTGCATGTGTGCGTATCGATTGTTAATGTGAGTGAATGGTCATTTATCAGGACCGCCCGAGCGTGTTTGGGACAATTGTTTTATCCGTTGCCGTGTGTGAGAGTTTGTGTGTTATCCCCTCCGCCAGGCGTGCCGGGATTTGATGGGTCCAGGAAACCCGGCAAAGAGCCTCGGAGCACGCACACAATAAATACGGTAATTGGGTAGCACGGCAGCCGAGGGTTTGCCGCACAAATCCTGACCCCTGTTTGTGCGTGGGATTGGGATTTTATCTTACATGCATTAAGGCAAACCATACAAGCAACACGCATTCAAAGTGAATATAGAGTTTCAGTTTTTTGCACCAAATTCAATGTCCCAACTTCGATCGATGAGGTTTACAACCTTTTTTTCCAGACAAGAAAACACTTTAAATTTAGTCGATAATTTCCATGAAAGGACTCCTTTAAGATCGTACTCCCTTTTGAATTAAAACCAGGGATGCAGCTCGCCCATCCTAACAGATCGCAATTCGCAATTCAAAAGCTGTGAATAGACAAACTCGGCAATCAAATCATACCATCTCGGCGCCCGGACACGGCCGCTACCTTTTCAACAGGTGCTTGAAAAGGCACACGCTATAGTGTTTCCATCCGTCAAGATACCGTTCGGAACGACCCCCGAAAAACGGCAATGTCCTTTTACCCGGCTCTCAATGCCACTCGTGGGGGCATCCGTCTCAACCTTGATCTTGCGAGGTAGCAAACCGCAAGACCGGGCTTATGGTTATGAATGTTTAATTAGATTGTTATATGAAAAAAGATGGCTCTAATAGAGAGGATGCCGTTTGTTTGGGGCGGTACGCCGAAAATAATATTGCTGTGTTGCCGCTGTGTTGGTGTGCGCTTGAAGCTCGTCATTACTATAAACGCCCGGTCCCGGTTGCTCCCGGGGGAAATCTGACATTTCTTCCACTTATGGGTGGGACAACGGACGCGTACGGCGTTGGGTCGAGAAAGTGTGTCAATTCGCCTGGAACGCACCCAAATTGAACACGAAATGTGGTTGACATGACGTTATGGTACCAGGGCCACGGTTGACCGGAGGAAAACAAATCATCAACGTTCGCGTCACATCGCCAGACGGACACCAGTTCGCTCCTACTGCCAGCATATACCTCATTTAAGCCGGGATTACGCTGGCACTCGGTGGAATTGCGTTTGTGGAAACTTGCAGCCGGCAGCATTTGACCCATCGCCCCACTTTAGCTGGTGCTGGCGGTGGTTCCTAGGTAGCAACGGACACCGTACACCTCAGATGAGTGCCGTGTTTCTGCACTGGATCTTGACAGATTACGTAGCACACTCCGTCGACGGCACACTTGACTTGCCCGTCCATCATTTCTGCACACCAACCATGGCTCCTGTTTTTCATCCGCATTTTCTCCTCAAGCACGGTTCGTGAGAAGCGTGTCGTTCGATCGAGGCACCGCTCGTCGACATTCTTGAGTTGAACGGACTTTATTTTATTGGAGTATTTGTGGTGAATTGGAGAGTGAGAGGAAATCCGGAATTGTAATATTATCCATTAGTGCCACGAAGAGGAACGTAAACGTACGAGATAAAGCGTTGCAATAACGTTTTACGATAGAGAATGCTCACAGGTAGCTGTTATTACCGCCTTGAGTAATTTCAAAATTCTCCGAATGGGTTGACAATGACTCATAACATCAAACCGAAGCCAACCTGGACAGCGTATGTTACCTCCGCTGGGATTCGTAGCATCGTCTAGCCCTGGCGCACCTGTTACGAACGGGCTATAATTTGCTGAAACCGTTCTGTGTTGCCAAAACAGGTTCCACGGTTCGCAGAGACACCAGACGTGCCAGTAATTTCGATCGTCTCGATTACAATGCCAGCGGTTGGTGGATTTGTCCCGGAACGACCATCCAGCCATCATCCAGTGACGCTGCCAAAAACAACAAAAACACCTCTCGTATTGTCTACAAACCTCACCAAGCAAACATGCTGACTGCATACAGTTCCTGGACTGAAACGGAGACCACAGCACACCCTCGCACAAGAAAGTTGACGGTGCTAGAAAAAAAAAACCTTTTTGTTTGCATAAAACGAACGTCACGGTTCGCGAGAAAAAAAAAGATGAATGCCGTTCTACAGGTTGGTACCTCGGAGGGAAGACGAGCCTCGTTGTGTACTGGTGAAGTTTACAAAGCACCGACTGAGGCATGTATTGAGTAGACTAACGCACGAACGAAGTCGTAATTCTAAAGCAAGTAGCGAGTCTAGTAGAATCTAAGGTTAATTTGATCGAGTGCTGGCTTGCTGGAGGAATTACTTACACGTCCCTCAGTACTACTCACTGTTACAACAATAGGCAGAACCCTTCAGCGTTACTCGAACAGGCAACAGGCACTATGCAGGCCGTGAGCTATTTTTCTGTTCATCCCACCCGGGAAAACGTTAATGACTTGCCTTGCGTTTGCTCACCATTTCATGGCGAACTGCGTTCGTTTGGTATGGGCTTGGCGCTTTACACAATGGTATTATTACAGTGCCAAACGCAAAAGCTTATAATGAAGAGCGTGTGCGAGTGTGTGTATGTGTGGGTACCGGTTTCAGTGTAAACAGGTCATGTTTTTCTTTCGCACTCGCACAAAGGATATAATTAAACGACTCGTCTCGTGGGTAAGCAAAAATCGATCCGCAGCCGCGGAGCTCATTAAGAAGAGGTTGATATGAAGGCAGCACGAAATTGAGCAAAGCATTAAAAATTAAGAATAATAAGGCTTACAATTTGTTGAGTTCAATGTACTGGTCTCCTATGTTAATACATTTCTCGGAGGCTCATCTCAGGTAGTATACTAGTTTTGGAAAACAAATATTTATTTTAATATTGTTTTTCGTCTAGCACATGTTAGATAATTTATAGCATCATCTCTAGAAGGGTAGAGAATCAAAAAAATACCGTAGATTTTGTCGAGTTTAATCCTGAACTTCGTTTAAAGTTTATTCTTTTAGTCCATTTGTTAGCGACACAGCCTAGAGCGTCGGAACGGCCGATACAGCATAAAACCGATGACGGCTCACCTCACGCCGATACAGCATAAAACCGACGGCGGTACACCTCAATATTATTCATGCTAACAAAATAAGTCAACGAAACAAAACGGTCAGCGATTTCGATAACAACGACCGTGAGAATGCATGTACAGAACGCAGCTACTATCAGCAATTTTCAGACCGTGAGAACGCATAGATAACCATACGAAAATAAGTGCCAACGATG
>KZ067742.1:12338-23573 GCA_002091845.1 Anopheles cracens | reverse complement strand
CCATTCATTTGACGTTTAAGGGATTAATAAACTAAAATTTAAAGAATATGACTGCGAAGAATAGCCATTCGAGGAATAGGAATAGCCAAAGCGTGTTTCTTAAATTCATTAGACGTGAAAGTAGGTGGAGAAATCCCTCAAAGGGCGTGGAGGATATTCAAAAACGTATTGATGATTTATACAACAGCTAAGCAATATAGAGGCATGGAGTTAAACACATCAATAGTTACTAACATTCAAATCTGCTAACTTGCCACATAGATTGGTTGTTTGGAATTGAGACTCAATTATTTCAAATTTGGCATCAAAAGGATGTCTTAATTTCTATATAATTAATATTCAAAATGCATTGACAAGTAGTCTGAAAAAATAGATATAAAATGCTCCATACCAGGATAAACAAAGCATCACAAAAATAATCAATCACACTTCGGCCGTTTCAGAATTTTAGTGAGATATGTGAAACAGTTATCTATGCATAGATACCAGCGTTGTACATACACAGGCTCCAGAGCATAAATCAAAACCAGCGCTTTCCTACGCAGCAACGATAACGATGGTGATAAATCCCTGAATTCATAACACGAACCAATTAGGAACAGATAAGCTTTTCTATTAATTCCGCTATACAGCAACCCTCCACTACTAAACACCCCACTCGGAACCGGCGACCGGAGCCAGCGAAACTCATTACTCTCCGCCGAAAACTAACGAAATCGGCACGGTATCGATAAGCGCCCGTACCAATTCCGGCCCAGACAACGGGTTGATGCTGTCGCGAAGCAGTAATTGTACCGTTGCTCCAGTGCCATTGTAATATGGCTCAATTAGTGGCGGCAAGGCTACGATATCGAATGTCCTTTTTCCGGACAACGCCGCCCGGTTGCCGGGACCACCAAAAGGGGAACTATGGTAACGGAGCCGTCAGTACGTGTCGAACTGTCCGGTGCCATTTCCTGCGCGCTGTAATCTACCCAAGCTTCGTTGGTTCTCAGCGCCCGAGGAGGTAGCGTAGTGTGTGTGTGTGTGTGTGGGTTTAATTTTACCGCTAAAATATGGTCACCGTGAAGCACAAATGTGCCGGAACCAGCTTCCCATTGCGGAAGCGATTGCGACACGGCACGGGGTTTTGCAATAATAACGAGCGGGATGCTTTTAAAGAAACCCAATACAGCTGGCTTCGTCGTGGTCTCATAGTGGGCTGTCGGTTGTTCTACTTTTCCTGTAAATATTCAATCGCATCCGGATGCGTTTCAATTCACTTTTTACAGCGCTCTTTTACCAGTTCTCCACCAGTTTTGCTCATTCAATTTTTGTTCCATTTTCCATTGCATGAATCTGAAATTCTAAGCATGAGTCTTACGAATGGAACACCAGTATGAAGGCACATCTCCACCCTTTTTCACTTGCTTGCGTGCACGGAGTGTGTGTGTGTGCACTGCACTTAATGCAATTCATGATTTGCATGATGCATACTTTGAAAGACTCTTTCATTTCCGACCATTAACCGACACGTTCGTACACGGTTCGTCGTACGTTTCACAAGTTTACCGGCGAGTATGGCGACGGCGTAGTATTACATCCTTCCATCACCCTGTCCATTAGTGCGTGACAGTTGCGACTGAATCCCTCACCAAAACCACGAGCTCGCGGATTTCGGATGAAACTTTACACGAACTTTTGACGAGCGACAAATATTGCAGCCAAATACACACAGACAAAGGTGGCGAAATGGAATTACGAAGAAGCGATACGGTGATGGTGGAGTGGAATTACGTCAAATTTAAATCAATTTAAATTATCTCCACAGCTCGTTCACCCTGCCGAACCGGATGCCATCTTCAGGTTCGGGATATCGGGATACCGTCAAAGTTATGAGCGCAACTTTGTGTCGCGTCTATTTATCAATCTCAGCGAGTTTGTGTCGAGCTTGTTATTAAATGATTCCGAAGTGCACAGACAGGTGTGAAATTTACGCTACTAATTGGATCCAGCTTAATTAAGTGTTCACCACCAGTAGAACACTATTGGAATGCTCCATATATTCTGCCATACATTACTGAATTTAGTACAATAAATAACAGAGCATTACTCACGACACCCACGGCATGATGGTTACCACCATCAAGAGCAATTCTTCATTCCGTTCACTTTAGAAACATATAAACTCACCCAAAAGGCCTAAGGGCAGTGCCGGGCCGACAAACCAGTTGCGATTAGTATTCATGCCCGTATAAAAGCTTCGCCCAGCGCTGGAAAACGAACACGTTCCACGGGGATGTGGGATCGTTCGCTTTAATCATTTTAATTGGATACTAACCGCACTCCTGCTGGAGGGCTTTCGAAAGGTTACTCTGCCGGGCACCAGCACCGCCAGAACAGAACGTTTTTCGCCCCTGACGACCTCGTCTGTTGTTTTTTAAGGTCAAAAGGGACGGAAAGTGTAGAAGCCGACGCGAAATAGGCTTTAGACAGTTTAGAATAACATGCTAAGGAAAGCTTGTTATGCATTCATTTCAATTTTGTACCAATAAAGTAACAGCGAGCATGAAACAAAACTCCTCGACTTATTCATTACTTTCGTATAAATCAAAATATCAGTAAGGCGACGCCGTTATCACAGCTGTGCGCAATATTAGATCGCATCCCGGCTATGGTATTGCGTTGCCAACACTTCCCCGAGGTCTAACCCCCAGCTAATGGTAAGGCGAAGCAAAAAAAAAACGAAACATCACCCAAAACTTTTACCCAATTTGAGAAAAGTTTCTTCCTCCAATCCCTTATCCTCGCATCCCGCTACTACTTATCCTGATGAAATCTGTACCGACAACTTTTGATTTCGATGGAAACATTTCAGCGTGGCCCCTCACTGAGTGGTGCCTCCTTCCGGCAGAAAGAATAGCAAGTGCGAACAACATCCGAATCAACATTTGCCTTTCAGGGGCCACAATTATAAGCGAAGGATCGGGCTCGTGCTCGGAAAAGCACGATTTTTCTTCCCCATTTTGGGAGAGCCCCTACTTTCTGTAATGCGTACATTCAAAAGTGTCTGTGTGTGTGTTTCGTTTTTGTTGTTTAATAATGGACAGCACTTTCCACGTCGAAAGAATGGCGAAGTTATTGCATGCTTTCTGCTCCATAAGATTAGCCGCTCGTTGGGTTCGTCCGACGTCTAATGTGCAACCGACAATCACTACTCCGCGCCGGATAATTGCGAAAACATTGTGCCCATTTTTGCGCGTGTCCCGTGTCGTGCACGTGCTTCATATTCCAGGCTAAACCACCGAGCGAACACACCCGGGCAGACGTGAGTTGCGTTTTGATGATGTTTAACAAACGTTAATCCGTTGAGTGAGGAGAAGAAGTTGATGGGAAATAATTATCACACCACCCCCTTGGAGCTCCCTGGATCCTTCTAACGACGACTTTGGTGGCAAGAAAAAAAATACACACTCATACAGCAAGCAAATAAAGACACCCCCGACTGCTAAATGTTTGCCCATTTTGGGCTATCCTCCACGGCCCTTCGAAGGCATCGACTTTGTACAAATATTTTCCATTTTGCCCAGCGTATTAATTACCATATGGAGTTCGGAACAGCCAAAGATCGCCCACGGAAAGCAAGTGAAACGGTTATGGTTTAATGGTAGTGTGCGCCAACACAACACAACACAAAGCAAAACCGACGCCGGTGTCGTGTGCGGCACAGACAAAACCGTCTTTGTGCCAAACCACCCGGTACGGCGCTCAGGACGCTGGAGAAAAAGGAGCCGTGGCCCGATTCTGGGGGCCCTCACCAACTTTCCGACTTCCGACCGCTCCCCCGGATGTTGGCGGTCAGGGCGAAAAAAGGAGGTCGTTCTCTCTCGCTCCCTTTCTCTCCGTCGTGGAGATGGTCTCTCTGAAAAGCGCTCTCTCCTCTCACCGCCACCGGTGCGCGGCTCTCTTGCTCCGGTTTTCTTTATCCTTCAGCCGTCACAGCTCTCTGTCATCGTCTTTTCATCGGACGTCGGTGAATCCTTTTTTTTTTGCTTTCCGTAGCTACAGTAAACGTATTTACCGTGTGCTAAACGGCAAGTTTATTGACCTACATTTTCACGCCACTACCGTTTGAGTCATGTCCTCATGCTCGAGTTGCTCCTTGCGGTGGGGGGAGTGCGCGAATGCGTTTCACGAAAACGCTATCCCACAGCGAGGAAGTAACAACAGTGGCAGTAGGCTGTGTGTAGGATAATTCGTTTACCCCGACAAAGTAATGTCGGTGTCGGTTTAAAAACCCACTTTCAACGCTCGAAAATAAACGCACACTCACCTCGGTCAAGTTTTGCTGCCGGACTCGGGAGTACAGCCTCTCGCTCCTGCTGCACTGGGCAGTAGTATATCGTCCTGTACGCTGCGCCGTATGCCGTCAGTGCCGTCGGATGCACCCAGCCTGCACAGAACACTTAGAAGGAGCGGCGATATGGCGGCTCGAGAACTTGTGGCACATACAAACACACACTCGTTTTCTTTGTGGCATGTGACAATGTGGTAGCCGACTCTGCTGCACCTTCACCTTGTGCCCGTCGTAATGCGGCAGTCAGCTTGCTGATTTTCGGGTTTTGTTTGAAGCCCACACTCTTTACGCACTACACCGGGGTTGCAATTTTCAACCACTTCTTCTCTGCTCTTCTCCGTTTCGCAAAGCACACACACACTGAAACACGCGGTCACGGCTGCCTTTCATCGGATGATGAAATATTCCATTTTGCACACTTCACTCCACGCGACACAACATAGTAGACTGTGATGGGTTGATGATGAATAATCTGTTGTTATGGTTTAGAATTACCGTTTGAGGTTTTTGCATCAGCGAAGGAGAGGGCGCTCTTCCCACACGCAGCACGGTTTTCCTCGGATTTACTTTGATCTCATTCGAAACGAACTCCCCCCTACTGTGTGGGTGTGTGTGAGTATGTGTGCCGTTTTCTTAATGCCTTTATTTTCTCGGGGACCAATTTTCCTATCGAAAATTTTCGTTGCTGTCGGGATTTTCTCTCTGGGTAGTTAGGAGACCGGCGCAGCAAGCGATGCCGTCGCCCATGGTACCACTGCGTACGTGCCGTTTGGTGGGGGATTTTTCCAGAAGAAGATGCACGGGGTTCGGTCGGAGGTTTTTGATAGGGAAAAAATATATGTATATTTACCCACACTCAATTTGCCTCCCGGAGGCCACGCTGAATGTCACATTGAAAGTGGCAAATGGTAATCCTCAGTTTTGAACCGTTTTTCACAGCTTTTATAACCGCTAAAAGCTATCTACGCAGTATTGGGCACGTTAAGGACTGTTGGCTAACTTATGTTTACGGGCAAATCCTCGCACGAAAGCTTCTAAATTAGCAAACACACATCGCGCACTGCACACGTCTTTCGCTCAGTGGTTCCGCCATACAGTTACTATCGGGCAACAAAAAAAAACCTTTTCACTCTAACCAAATTCACACTCACCGCCTGGTGACGGGTTTTCCGCTTTGATGTTTGCGGATTTGCGGAATTTGAAAATACTAAAAATAAATATTTTTATCTGCATCTGGTACCGATCCGAACCGATCCGAATCCGTACACACTCCTGCTCCTCCTGTTCCTTACCGTTAAGTACTTCTGCGTTCTCAGCATTCAAAATACTGTCGCCTATGTAATCAGTTCCTGCCTAACAGCACACAGCACGGCCACTGTTGCTCGTGAATGTTGTATCCCTAAACTACCGTCCGCTCTGCCGCGCACTACGTCTAAGCACCGTTTTTGTTCTTTAGCATCAATTCCACCTCCTTCAGTTTGGCCTCCCGGCTCGGGCTGCGTATCAGATGCTCCGTGACGGACGGTTTGGCCGCACGTTCGGTCGGTACGCGCTGCGGTTGCGTTTTGTCCGCGAAGAACGCCTCTATTTCGGCCAAACTCTTGCCGTGCGTTTCGGGCAGGAAGAAGAGGGCAAAGAAAAACCCGATCACAGACACCACGGCAAACATCCACTGCACGGCGTACGCGCCCCCGAGCAGGTCGGTGATGGTTCTACAACGATAAGAGATAATGAACTTTAGTACGCGCCGCAGAACACAGCCGCAAGCATCCCCGTCATGCTTTACCTGTAGCTTTGGACGGCGAAGAACATCAACAGATTTGCCATCGAGTAGGATATCGAGTGCGCGATGCCACGGATCTCGGCAGCGTGAACAACCCCGACACGAACATGCAGATGGCCATGCCGGTCGTAGACACCATCACCAGCTGGCGCCGCGGGAAACGCTTCAGCAGCCAGGCGTTCAGCAGTGACATCGTGAAGCGCGTCAACCCCACGAAGATGGAGGCCGTGAACGCGTTCACCTCCGTGCCCACGTCCTGGATGAAGGTGACGGCGAAGAAGAGCGTAATGTAGATGCCACTGAACTGCTGGATCAGGAAGAACCAGAACAGGATCATCATCGGTTTGTAGCCGGTCGGTTTGAGGAACCCGCGCAGCTTCGACTGCTGCACGCCGTGCCGGTTGACGTTCCGTTCCGCTTCGGCGATTTTGGTTTCACGCTCCTTCAGGAGGGCGTTGAGATGCATCTCCGAGAGGGGTTGATCCTGTGGGTGCATTTTTGTTAAATAATTAAGAATTAGTACGAAGACACTGTACGCAGGAAGAGGTTTGACACTACTGATGCGTTGTTCGACTCTATTTCGAAGCATGCGTATGAGTCATGATCCAAACATGAGTCGAAAAACTAGCGTAATGGATTGAATTCTCCAAAACTAATTGAATTATAATTGTGCAAAATTTAACCTTTCATCTCTTTTGGCCGCAACATCACTATTTGACACCTCTGAGGGTGCGAAAGACAACGTGACTACTGTTGGTTTAATGGGAACTACTACTCATTTCCCGGTCGCGCTGCCATATGTTTGTTCAATGACGGGAACCGAGAGCACCTATTAATAATGATGTACTTTTAACTGTGTACGGAATACGGTGTAAAAAAAGGTGCTTGAGTGCCGCTCAAACAACGATACCGATACCGAGTGTCATAAATGGGGAAAAGGGATATTAAACTCTAATTGAATACTGATAACTTCGGCGTACTTTTTCTGGATGATTCTTGCTGTACGTACCGTGTGCTCCGGTTGGGGATATTTTTTGTAGAGGAACCGCAGTGACCGGGCGGCATCTTCGATGCGTCCCTTCGACACCAGCCAGACGGGTGACTCGGGTACGAACAGCTGAATCAGCAGCACCGGCACGATGGTGTAGATGATGCAGATCCACGACACCAACCGCCAGTCCATGAAGGCTCCTTTGGCGTAGGCAATGACCATCCCTGCGAGACGAGAGCAAAGTGAGAGTGTAGCTGGACTGTTCGAACTCCAAGCCCACGCCGGCCAGCTATCTTACCCAACGACGCGAGCGTCGGACCGGAAGAGATCAACGATCCGCGCATGTCGGGCCGTGCCACCTCCGTGATGTACACGATGGCGGGACTGGTGCCGAGCGCACAGGCGAAACCGGTCAGCACCCGCCCGACCATGATCCAGGTGAAGTTGTTCGCGAGCGCAATGGCCACCCAGCCCGTCACGCACGGTATCGCGGCCAGCTTGATCGTGTTGAGCCGGCCGAGGAACTCCATCATGACGCCGGCCACCAGCGACCCGATCGGCACCATGATCACGATGATGGACGCGATCCACGACGACTGCGCCTTGGTGATCGGCACGTCGCTGCCGGGCTGCTCGAGCTGCGGGATCAGGATGGCCGAGTACGCCAGCGAGATGCCGATGACGATGTGGAACGAGGCGGCCACAATCGCCGACAGGATCTGGGGCAGGGCGGACTTGATGTTCGTCTCATACTTGCTCAGCGACCGGCAGCTCGCAATGATCTCTCGGAAGGCATCGTCTTTGTGCTGCTCACTGTTTTCTCTGCGCGAAACGACACAATCGAACCTGATTAATACAACCGTACGGGCGCAGCGTGACTGCAGCGAAATTGTGCTCAATTGGTCCGGGTGGGCCAAGTTTGCTGCTGGTTCAAAAGGAGGTCAAGGAGCTTGCATGGCGCTTGCCACGATCGCACAGCGCTTGCCGCACGGTCCGCTCTCCACTGAGAAGGGAGGATATTGGTCAATGGTGCAGTATCGGTAGCGGTGGGTAGTGTTGTGTTGCGTTAGCTTCCGCGATTAGTCGTGACACTTTTTGCTTTACCGCACGTCAGATGCAATAACGATCAATCTGACCAGAACCAGTTGTTTTGTCACGCAAATTAATCGCCCTTTATGTGCACGATTCATCATGCGACAGTCGAGGTGGCGTCTGCCATTAGATGTCTAGTTGTATCTATTACCAGAGGGGTGTCAGAATGATGAAAATTGCCCGACATTTGTTTTATAGTGCCTCATAAATTGAGAGCGATCTACAATACACCGATTACTAAGAATTTGTTTGCCGTAAGTACCCTGGGGTTGGCGAGTCTAGATTAAGCAAGGATAACAACTTTTTATTTCTATAACTGATTAAAATAGGGTACACTTCCATATTATTTCAATTTAAACCACAAACAATCTTCTGGTAATAAAATCTTACTATCTTTTTGGGGCCAATCCGCTCATAATTTACCATTTCCGATAAACATATCTCTCGCCTGACTTCTGCGGCAACTACGCTCCAGTGGTTCGCTTCTCTCGGTTGATCCTGTTGCTCTTGAGACTTTATCGGAGTCAATGTCATCGTGTCCGGGGGTTCCCCGTAAGAAAATGGCAACGGTGGAGGAGCTTTCAGCGAAGATTCCCTATCGCATTTTTGTTTGCCTTCACGCACGCTCTCTCATACTTTATCGCTGTCTCCTGTTCCATCATCGGTGCGGTAGCAAGAGCAGAAAAAATGGTACAAAAAATGCGAACAGGCTGCCGTTTCGTGGTTGCCGCCAGTGCGATGGACACACCATGTACCATCCTTGGAAGGTGTTCTTGACAGACCGGAGCGCCACGGTGACCTTCACCCGGGTGGCGTCGCGGTGTCTCGAGAAATGGTTTTAAGCGTTTGCCGGTCGATATTTCCGGCGCATCGTGCCAGTTTCGGTGGAACCGGTTCGATGCAGCACGAACCAAAACAGATAACCCAGAGCGCGCGATAAACAATGGCGAAAAAAGTGTCATCATTCAACGTGTTTTTGGGGCGTGAGCGTTGGAAGCACCAAAAAAAAAGCATGAATCAAAAATGTGTAAATTAATTCCTACCGATCCGGTGTTCGCCAGGAAGCCTCACGGCGCGCAGCACAACGCGCGAGTGCGAGTTTTTATCGCCATTTAGCAGCACGTGCGGGGAAGATTATGGAGACGGTGCATTCTGGCCCGGGTAGGGTTGTTTTCGGCTAGGTTGCTCCATTGACGCGCCACCCGTAAAGTCCAAGGTAAGTGGTCACTGTCACGTTGTTGTTTCTCGTTTCTCCTGCCATCTTGAGATAAACAACGGTGCCGTATCGCCGAAGAAACTTTTGCCTCCGGCTGACCTTGGCCACTTATTATCAGGTAATCGAACCGTCATTAAGTTGACAGTTGGCCATTTCGACGCACGGACAACAACGGGTACCATGGTTCGCGGCTTTGCCACCCATTTGTATTCAAATCGGCAATCGGCTCGCTATTGCTATTGAGAAGAAGCGTAATTTATTATCACTTACAAGCAATCGCCAGTCAAGCGGATGAATGATAAGTTTGATTCTTTGCGTCGAAAAAAAAACACGTCACGTGAGTTTCGCCCCCACAGCGCCTGGAAGCCGGCCAGGCGCGACCTCACCGATAAGCTTGTGAATATGATCGATCTAGTCATGCATGCTTCCACACAGGCATGCTTACACACGGGTCCAAAGACACCCTCACACGCACGGTTAAGTGTACAAGGCATCGTGATAAAATACTATCAATATGTGTAATTTATGATGAGTGTAATCGTGTGTAATTCAGACCACGCTTGAGTTAACTCTCGCTGCTGCGGCTCGTAAATCAAAGCCGTCTGTTTGATAGAGGTGAAGTGACAATTCGTTTTTTGTGGGAAAAGCTCAATATTAGTAAAATGTTCATATGAAAGCTATAAAGATCTGCTAAGTCTGTACATTGATTTATGTAAGATATTAGGTTGAACGTCATTCAAATAGACTTCTGCTATTGTGAACCACATGACTTGTATCTAAGCTATGACACAAGATTCTTACAACGAATATGTCATATTGCTGTTACTAGTTCACTAATTGATATACTACAAGTAAAAGATCTCATTTACCATACATCCTAGACTTTTAGTACACAATTTGAATAGTTTGATATATCCATACTATGTTTATGCTAATAATAAAGTATAAAAATGATCACAAGAAATAAACAAAACGGAGAATCTTCTAGCTTAGTGTGGATGAAATATTTAAATATGACCGAAATAAGTATTATTCGATAAATTACCATCTTCGTTGATTACCAGTGCTTACTTGCTTCAGTAAAGCCAGCGAACAATACAAAAACGATAAAAATGAGTTATATTACATATCTTCTTCTTCTTATTCTTCGTCTGTGTGGTTACACTCTGGTCGACTTGATGAATACAGCTTCATGGGCCTTCAAAAGGATAACCCGTAAGACTAAACCACGAAACAGGCAGCTAAGGCCATATTTCTCGATTATATTTCATATCTTAAGTTGACGATTTACTACCATTTATATCTGTTCGAAATGCCCACTGTTTGTTGGATGTTGTGTAACTTTTCAATTTGAAGATTTTGTTAAGTATGCATGGAACAAAACTGTCGCTAAGGTGCTGAAAATCAGTAACAAACACATGTCTAAGTCGCTTCCAGCAGCATACATTGTTCTTCCCGAACTTTCGCACCCATACGATCCCGGCCGAAAGAAACAAAGCCCCATTAGCAAGGCAAGCGAAGCTTCATACCCCACGACCGCGACGACCTGGGGAGGCGAAGCCAGGCAACAGTTTACATGCCCCGTCAAACACGCTTGCTTCACCACGTCCGTGCGGGTCACTTATGCTGAATCACGTTTCGCATCAGCTGTACCACCGGATCGCGTCAGCTGGCAACAAACCCATCAGCTGGGTGATAAATTCCCCACTCCCATGGGTACGACGAATACGACCCAAGCCGAACGGTGAACAGTGATCTCGCCCGCGGGAACCTAAGTTCACGATGCATCTCGAAACCGGTTCTCTGGAGTCATCCGG
>KZ067738.1:100301-119756 GCA_002091845.1 Anopheles cracens | reverse complement strand
GCACGATCGTCTTGATCGAGGCTCGAAACGATCGAAAGCGAAGAAGCTACTGGCGCTGGCGAAGATGATGGTGAGCCGCGATGGAAGAAACAACCGTGATAACCTTCCGTGAGATGTGCCGGGGAGACCAGATGGGGGGGGGGGAGTTTCGTGGAGCGGGTGAAAGATGAAAGAAAAAGCCATAAAAGCTCGCTCAAGGGGGCAAGTGGAGCATCACGATAAGGAAATTATCATACGAAGGCAGGGTCAACCGAATTGCATAGTGGATCGTGCAGTGCTGTACTAGAAATAGCACCATTTCAACACATACACACACACACACGTCTGGCACACACTCGCACACTCGTTTGTTGTGTATTTTTGTGTTTGTGCAGCTTCCTGCTACAGGGATTCTCGTGTATTTATTGACTTCGGTTGACTTTTTCGCTGGAATGTTTGCTGGTTGTTCTGCAAACTGCATGCAGTAATGTTTGAAGGACCCTGGGAGATGGCTCTCTCTATGAATATTCACAGTCACGGTAGAACGTTCTCGCTCGTGCTGATCCGTGATAGAATTTATCCTCACGCGAGTGTTTTTTCACGCGTTTCCAGATCAATCGGCTGATTTAGACTACGTTTCCCTCGTCAACCAGAAACACGCATACTCCTCGCAGACGGGCAGGTCCCAGTCAGGTGCACAATCACCCGGCGGGGCACACACGATAATGGGACGGTGGGCCATATGCCGCCAACAACGGGAGAGAAAGAGGGACGACAACAAACCGACGAAACTAAACTAGGCCGAGGCCGAAGTCCGGTCCAGTTTAAACGCCGTAGGGAACGGGAGCGTACTACGGCTCGGGTCGCCGACCAGCGAAGGAAAAGTACTGTCCTCTCCAAAAAAAAAAAATGAAAGATAGCTTCGTGTGGGATATTAAGACACTCCGCGTGTCGTTGCGTGTACGGTACGCGCGAGCGGCGGAAAAACCGTTAGCTCATTTCTTTATCGATTTCGTTCGGTCTCCGGTCCCCGCGCGGGAGACGCGAGCGACGACCCTTCGCTCCCGAAACAGCCGACCTCGGCCGAGAGTTCTGTTTTAGCAAAAGAAACAATTTCAATCCACCACACACGCGACACACACACTCACACACGCTTCTTTCACAACACAAACGGGCGGCCGTCACTTTTCCACACGCCTCCTGCGATGGCTAGAAAACCAGCGGAGAGCAAACACTTCCACTGGTGACGGTGAAATAGTTCTTCTTGTTTGGAGTCCCTTTCCCCCCCCAACAGCAACCTGGTAGTAACGGTTCCGTAACGCGGCCGGGGGTTATGACAGCGCGTATGACAATGCAGCGAGACTGCAACGACGACCGATCTCAGCAGACGACGAACGGAAACTGTGTGCGAAGCGCCCAGCCGTTCGGGCCGTTCGGTTGTGTGTGCAGCTGGCTGGTGGTTGACTCCCACCAGACCCCGCGAGTCGAGCGAGCCGCGGTGCGCAGGTCCCGCGCGCGGACATCGTCCATGCGTGGTTACCTCATCGCGCGGTTTTGCCTAGCCGCGCCAGCCAGCAGGAGAGAGTGAGACCGTCCCCAACCGACGTCGACGGCGGCGTACGCGCGAGCGGCGGAAAAACCGTTAGCTCATTTCTTTATCGATTTCGTTCGGTCTCCGGTCCCCGCGCGGGAGACGCGAGCGACGACCCTTCGCTCCCGAAACAGCCGACATCGGCCGAGAGTTCTGTTTTAGCAAAAGAAACAATTTCAATCCACCACACACGCGACACACACACTCACACACGCTTCTTTCACAACACAAACGGGCGGCCGTCACTTTTCCACACGCCTCCTGCGATGGCGTGAAAACCAGCGGAGAGCAAACACTTCCACTGGTGACGGTGAAATAGTTCTTCTTGTTTGGAGTCCCTTTCCCCCCCAACAGCAACCTGGTAGTAACGGTTCCGTAACGCGGCCGGGGGTTATGACAGCGCGTATGACAATGCAGCGAGACTGCAACGACGACCGATCTCAGCAGACGACGAACGGAAACTGTGTGCGAAGCGCCCAGCCGTTCGGGCCGTTCGGGTGTGTGTTGGCTGGCTGGTGGTTGACTCCCACCAGACCCCGCGAGTCGAGCGAGCCGCGGTGCGCAGGTCCCGCGCGCGGACATCGTCCATGCGTGGTTACCTCATCGCGCGGTTTTGCCTAGCCGCGCCAGCCAGCAGGAGAGAGTGAGACCGTCCCCAACCGACGTCGACGGCGGCGGCGGCGGCAGCATCCAACTCCGAAGCAGGCGATGGGAGCGATGGGGGATGCCAAAACTCACTCTTACCTCTCACACCACCGCCGTGGTTCGTGGTTAACGTTCGTGTGTGTGTACGTGTGTTTCATTTTTTCGTTTTTCTCTCTTCCATTGCGCTCTTTTGGGCTTCTCATTGTGTTTCATGTTGGCTGCTGTTGCTGCTGCTGCTCTCCCTAATCCTGGCCCGCACGAATCGATACCCCGATTGGCGTCGTCTATTTCGCGGCGCGTTACAGGGCTTCTCACGCAGCGCGGCTCGCTTCTCAAAGCCAAGGCTGGGAGGGGGAGCCCGGAGCTGCCAATTCGTAAGTGCGCAAAAGCAGAAGGTTGAACGTATTATTACCTTCAATTATTGGCCCATCAGTGTATCCTTCTCGATCGCCGCCGCACTGGCCGCAGTGTTACCGCTGTTGCGCTAAAATTAGAAGGATGCTGCACGATGCGCCTCGAAGAAGACGGACCGGCACATGCATCGACTCACGATGATCGGCCAAACGACGGTGACCGACGTTAGTGTCAGCACCGTGACATTGTGTCCTCTGACCGTCGAAATTGCAATCCCCAAGTCCAATGACATGCGAGTGTCGGACGGTCGGAACCAATCCGGCATCGGCGGGTTGCTTTCGCTGTCCTTCACTGTGTCGGTTGTTTGCGTTTGCTGCTGCTTATAATTTGAACCCCGACTGCTCTCCAAAACCTAAATCCTCCCTCGCGTAAGGTTTCGTCCGCCGGATGGTTCGGAGGATGTTCTCGGACAAAACAAACGGCGGTGAATGGCGCGCGTGCATATTTGTATGCCAATATTTAGCCATATCGCCGCCCGTTAAGAGCTAATGACTGGTCATTTCTCTTTTACGGTCCGTTCTCTGCCACAGCACTCGGCAGCGTACGGCGGAAGAGTTCGATATTTAAATTTGCGTATTTTCAACGCGCTGATGTATGCGCGAGTTTTCGGTTGCCTCCAGCACTCGAGCCGATGGTTGACGTCAAAGGTGGAAGAACGTAGACAGCTTTTGCCAGAACTTTCGAGATACGTGTTTGTCGAAAGTAGTTATTGCAAGACTACGAGGAACATATCGGCGGGAGCATAATGGTCCACATATGCTACCGGTGAAGCGGTTTCCAATAGCGTGAGAATCTAAAACACAAATCTTTGATTGCACGTGCAGCACGGTATAGCGACGCATCGCAGCAGAAGGAGAAGGGTAAACATTGCTGCCGGGAAGTAATTGGTGTTTGCGCTTTGCTTGGTAGCCATAAAGTGCAGCATTCAGAGGCAAACTGAATAATATTTGCTTAAGAAGTCAAATAGATATATCGGTGTGTCGGAAGTGTTCCTCCCGTCAATGGAAGGCAGATCTAATTGAGGTTTGAACACAGAAGACCTGTTGTCTTGGGCAGTTTACTCGCGATTTAAGCAATTGTTCCGGAAAGGTTTCAAAGACTGTTTGTTAGCGTTGTTCTTAATTAGCCAGAAAACCTATATCAGTTATAATAAAGCCACTACTTCAAGCAACACCAGCTTCAAACTCAAACTCTTTGATAATGGTTTTCTTTTAAGTTGCAGTACAGAATGGAGCTGAATTCGGAATTATCAACGTAGTTTTTAAACACCCATTGCATTCAAACGACTCTACTTATCTTGGTTGGCTGTATGATATTTTCGAAGTTAGAATTTTCGAACAACTTCGCTGCCCAAGTGAGCTTTACATGTCCGTATAACGTCCTGAGAACGATGCGAGTACAACTAGCGAGACGTCAAACGACGAGGTTTCTCGCCTGCTTCTCACTACGTACGTGTAAATGCGGTTCTCGCTTCCGAGCGAGAACAGAAGCGCGGTACCATACGCAATACCTCACAAAATTCAAAATTTCTACTATTTACAATTAATTAAAATATAGTTTGTAAACACTCGTTTCATCCAGGATTTTACATATTTTATTGACGGACACTATTTTTTATTCAAATTACGGAAGGTTTGCAGAATGTGTTTTTGAGCCTATCCAGGATTTTACATATTTTATTGACGGACACTATTTTTTATTCAAATTACGGAAGGTTTGCAGAATGTGTTTTTGAGCCATGTCCAGGTCGACCGGTGGCAATGGACAGACTGACAGCTGCGAGTCTAGATTGGGACGACCGCACAGTGGTTGGTTTAACAGGAGTTTACAAGTTCAATATTCTTCAGTATGAAAACAAGAATTTTTGTTTGGAAAACCCATATTCTTCAAACTCCAAACAATTTTGATCAAACTACAATTCGGTTTAACAGCGTTCTCGCCTCGAGGTTTCCTGCAATGCAGGATCGAAGCGAGAACGGCCAAGTCGGCTGTCATATATAGCTGTCATTTTTGTTGCCCTCGAGTTGTCAAAAAATTGATACTCATTCTGTGTGCTGTTTGTTATTTTCCCAATTGTCTCTAAAATCATCGTAAGTAAAAGCAGCAAAGTAAGTGAAACTTTCCATCGACTAACCGCTGCAACATAAAGCCAGTTAACAGTTAAACGGTCGATTGCCGCAACAGCCTCCAACATGCCGGTCGAAAACCTGGAAGAGCAGGGTCTCGAGAAGAACCCGAACCTGGAGCTGTCGCAGTGCAAGTTCCTACTCAGCTTGCCGGAGTTCGCACACGATAAGAAATTGTCCGAGAAGCTGCTGGCCGCGATCAAGGCCGAAAACATGGCCCCATGGTACGAGCAGGTCTGTACCGATCTCGGCTGGACCGTCGACCAGAAGCAGCTGGCCGAGATGAAGGAAACGAACCGCAAGAAGCTGGAACAGCTCGACGCCGCCATCGAGGACGCGGAGAAGAATCTCGGCGAGATGGAGGTGCGCGAGGCTAACTTGCGCAAATCTGAATACCTGTGCCGTATCGGGGACAAGGAGGCGGCCATTTCGGCGTTCCGAAAGACGTACGAGAAAACGGTCTCGCTGGGGCATCGGTTGGACATTGTGTTCCACACCATTCGCATCGGTCTGTTCTATCTCGATCACGATCTGATCACGCGCAACATCGACAAGGCGAAGTATCTGATCGAGGAGGGCGGCGACTGGGACCGCCGGAACCGGTTGAAGGTGTACCAAGGCGCGTACTGCATTGCGATCCGGGACTTTAAGGCGGCGGCTCACTTTTTCCTCGATACGGTTAGCACCTTCACCAGCTACGAGCTGATGGAGTATTCGACGTTCGTCCGGTACACGGTGTACGTGGCCATGATCAGTCTGCCGCGCAACGAACTACGTGATAAGGTCATTAAGGGTGCCGAAATCCAAGAGGTGCTGCATCAGACGCCGGACGTGAAGGAATACCTATTTTCGTTGTATAACTGCCAGTACGCCGACTTCTTCAAGCATCTGGCCTCGGTCGAGTCGGTGCTGCGTAACGACATCCTGTTCCATCCGCACTATCGCTACTACGTGCGGGAGATGCGCATCCTGGCCTACACACAGCTCCTGGAATCGTACCGCTCGCTGACGCTCCAGTACATGGCCGATGCGTTCGGGGTCAGCGTGGACTACGTCGATGCAGAGCTGTCACGCTTTATTTCGGCCGGTCGGCTGCACTGTCGGGTGGACCGTGTCGGTGGCATTGTGGAGACGAACCGGCCGGATAGTAAAAACTGGCAGTATCAGGCCACGATCAATCGTGCAGAAACTCAGCCGCGTCATCAACATCTAGGCGGGCGGGCGATTTATCTGCTAATGTTTTTCTGTATTTTTTCGGAACGTACATCTAATAAAAAAACACTCCAACAACCGGAATCGGATGCTTGTTTTTGTCGCTGTGCAAATAAGGTTAAAAGTTGTATTTGTCTTATGAATAATTGCGCTAATCGAACCCTTTACTTCTTGCTCTTATCCTTAATCGTGTACTTGTCGTACACCTTCGTCGGATCGTACGGTTCCCAGCGCGAAGCGGGGAAGATGTGCTTGTTACGCTCGTACCACGACCGCAGCAGCACCTTACCCGCGTGAGAATCTTCTTTCTCGACCGTCGCGTCGCTTATCATACGGATGTCGTCGAACACGTCAAAGTTGAACAACGGTCCACTTTTACCGCGCGCTTTCGTCACTATGAAGTCGTAGAATGTGTAATGGTGCGGTAGAATCAAATCCTCCTTCACGTACATCAGCTGATCGGCCATCACCGTCTTCAGCTCGCTAAAGTCCTTGCGCAGCATTTCTAGACATTTTTGTAGGAACTGGTAGATGGAGTTACCTGGAAGTGTTGGCGAAAACGATTAATAAATTTAAGCCCCCCTAAAGCCTCTGTTGTATGTTTGAAATGGAAGTATCCCCGTACCTTTCTTCATAGCAACCGATTTACGATGCCCGGAACCATCCCAGTAGCTGAACGTGATGGTGATTTCCTGATCCTTCAGCGTCGCCTGCTTCATTGCCCATTCTTGGCGCAGCTCCTCGCGCAACCGGTTGTCGCGCTCCTCGCGCTCTCGATCCGGCAGGAACGATGTGTCCACGTCCGGATTTTTGCGGATCTTCTTCACCCCGCTCGGAGCCTGATCCTTCCAGGAACGCTTAACGGTCAGCTCTTCCTCCTCCTCATCCTCCATCTCGGACTTTCCGTCCCCATCGGAATCATCGCCCCCGTCCTGCTCATCTTCCGGATCGAAGGAAAGGGCCTGTATCTGGCGCTTCTGGCGATCTTTTTCCGCCAGTTTGGCCTCCAGTGCCTTCAGTTTTTCCTTGTCCTTCTCCTCCTTCTTCTGGGCGAGCTTTTTCTCTCGTTCGCGTACGATGTCTTCCTGTTTCGCTTTCATCTCATCCAGGGTGACCAACCCGATGGTGGAGCTTTTGAGCTGCTGCTCCACCGCATCGTAATGGGCGGCGAATTTGTTCTCGATGTTGCTCACCTTCAGGTCCTCTTCGATCTTTTTCTTGCGGAACTCGACCTCTTGTTGGGCTAGCTCACGGCGCTTCATGAGCTGGGCCGCACGGCCTCCCTCCGAGGCGGCACCCTTGTAGTACGCCATGCTGTCGGGCGCGTTAAGTACGCTGTTTTAGCTGAAAATTCGGATTACCACACAATAATATGAGAAGCACAACAAAGTTTCTGCGTTTTCTACTGCTGTTGTTTATGTTGGAATTTTCGTAAACAAACTATTGACGTTTGTATAGCATCTTCACTTCGATTCCGCTAGGTGGCAGTAGGCGGAAACACAATCTATCATTGAATTTCAATTTATCCAAAATATCACGTATTTTCACCTTCAAAAGACACTTAAATAATTCTAAATTCAAAGATTTTGTTTCTAAATTTGCAGATGCATCAACAACTACAGTATTTCACGCATAGTTTTGAAAAGACAGAACAAATGCCACAAACGCATGACCGTTGGCTCTCCCATTTTGATTGTAAACTTCCGCTTGCTGTCAAAACCGTGTGGGGTACCAAAATCTCGTGTTGTGTTTTTTAGCCACCACGCTTTCGAGCAGGTGGGAATGGGTATTCTGTAAACTTTTGGACGATTAAACAAGAAAATTATTGTTGTTTCTGTGCATACTGGTCGTAAATTGACGCAGCTATGGTAAGTCGTTGTTGGTGGGCTGTTTTCAACTCTCCAGTTACCTTTTTTTTCTCCACTTTCCTTACCGTAGGCGCTGTATGTATTGTACGAGCACGCCGCTGGCTTCGGGCTGTTCGTCGTGAAGGAGTTCGAGGAGATCGGCATGCTCCTGCCGCAGGTCGAAGCATCGATTCTGGACCTGTCGCGTTTCAACTCGATCGTGAAGCTGGTCGGTTTCCATCCGTTCAAGACGGCCGTGGCGGCACTGAACAATGTCAATGCCATCTCGGAGGGCCTGCTGCCGGACGATCTGTCAGGCTTCCTGGACACCACGCTGCCGAAGGGTAAGAAGTCGGTGACGCTGGGCGTGGCGGACGCCAAGCTCGGTGCCGCCATTGCCGAGGCGCTCGGTGTGCAGTGTTCGCACATCGGTGCCGTGCCGGAAATACTGCGCGGCATCCGGCAGCACTTCCCGCAGATGGTGAAGGGTTTTACGAACCAGTCGGCGGCGGTGGCACAGCTCGGTCTGGGCCACAGCTACTCGCGCTGCAAGGTTAAGTTCAACGTGCACCGCTCGGACAACATGATCATCCAATCGATCGCGCTGCTGGATCAGCTGGACAAGGACGTGAACACGTTCTCGATGAGGATCCGCGAGTGGTACTCCTACCACTTCCCGGAGCTGGTGAAGGTGGTCTCCGACAACTACATGTTCGCGAAGGTTGCCCATTTCGTCAAGGACCGCAAGTCGCTGACGGCAGAAAGCCTGCCGGCGCTGGAGGAGATCCTGATGGATTCGGAGAAGGCACAGGCCGTGTTGGACGCGGCCAAGATGTCGATGGGCATGGACATTTCCGTGATCGATCTGCTCAACATCGAGATGTTCGCGAAGCGGGTGATTAATCTGTCCGACTACCGTCAACAGCTGGCCGGCTATCTGCACTCGAAGATGAACAATGTGGCCCCGAACCTGCAAGCCCTGATCGGCGACCAGGTCGGTGCGCGGCTCATCTCGAAGGCCGGCAGTCTGACCAATCTGGCCAAGTACCCGGCCTCGACGGTTCAGATTCTCGGCGCCGAGAAGGCTCTCTTCCGTGCGCTCAAGACGAAGAGCAACACACCCAAGTACGGCCTTCTGTTCAACTCGTCGTTCATCGGACGTGCCAACGCAAAGAACAAGGGACGCATTTCGCGCTTCCTTGCCAACAAGTGCACGATCGCTTCCCGCATCGATTGCTTCACCGAAACGCCCACAACCGTGTTTGGCGAGGCGCTGAAGCAGCAGGTGGAGGATCGGCTCAAGTTCTACGAGCAGGGCGAGACACCGCGCAAGAACCTGGACGTGATGAAGGAGGCCATGGAACAGGTCCTCGAGCAGCAAAAGTCAGCAGAAGCCTCGTCCAAGAAGAAGAAGAACAAGCGCAAACAGGAGGAAACGAACGGCGCGGATGCGAACGGAGCGAACGAAACAGTGGGATCGGCGAAGAAAAGCAAAAAAGCGAAGCTGAACGAAACGAACGGGGACGATGAGTCCACGCTGAACGGTTCCTCCATGCTCGACCAGTCGAACGGTGAGCTGAAGAAGAAGAAAAAGAAGAAAAACAAAGGCCTTGAGATGGCGGTCGAAGCTTGAAAACGCAAAACTATCGGCATGTAAGCAAATAGGTTTAGTGTGTACGTGTTTGGCAAATAAGGCATTGACACTATTAAGAAACAGCACCAACCATCAGCAAAGGTGGAAGGTGACTCAGGAAGAAGAGTAGGCCACAAAACCGCCTACTTTCTGTAGAATGTATTTCCGTTTTTTTTCTCTACTACAAATTTTTCATTTTAATTTCACATAATTTGTAATCTGGGTCTTCGTACAATGTATCGAAATAAACTTTACCCACAGAAGCTACCTAAACGAGCGCGTTTGTTATGTTTTTTTCAGCATGAATTACATTCTGCTTTATTTTTAAACAATGGTCTCCTACGTCTAAACCTTTTTCGCACCCTTGAACGGTACTGTCCGGTGTTCCTCGGGATCTTCGTCGTAGTGGAACTCCTTGTAGCACGTCCTACAGTACAGATCATTATCACAACCGCGACAACGCAACACGGCATCTTCGTTGCAGATGGTACACCAGGGCAGTGGATCTTCCTCGTCCGCTTTCACAGGAGTTGCTAGCTCCTCTTCCAGCTCACCGTCCGGGTGTAGCTTTGCTTCCAATTTTCCCTCCTCAGCGTACCGCCGCGCTAGCTTCCGTGCCAGTTCCTCGTCGGTCAACCCTTCGTCCGAATCACTGTCCGGGAGGGTGGGCTTCCGTGACGCCGGCCCACTTCCGGCAGGACCCGCTCCATCCGTGCGCGTTTCTTTGAGAGCATTCAAACGCTTTGCAATTTCTTCATCCTGCTCTACGCGCTTGCTGTCCATCACGTCGATAAGTTTCGTTTCCTCCACGAACTGTCCGAGCAGGTCCTGCACCTTCTGTTCCTCCGTGCGATTGTCCGGCGCCATGAAGCGTTTGGAGGCGTCGGCGTAGTTCTTATACTCGACGCCTTTCAGTGCGGCCAGCCGTCTTTCGATGTCGGCATTATCGCCGGTTGCTGCCGGTGCGTCCGGATCGGTTTCTTGCTGGTCTTCGGAATCGGTTGCTTTCAGTGCGTTCAGTTTGCTGCGTATAAGATCATCCCCAGTCGGTTCGCCCGGTATGGGATCGTTAAGCAAGGGAGGTGCAGTTTCGTTCGGTTTAGAGCTAGCCGCTTTTTCATTCTTCGGTGCTGGAGTAGGTTGGGGTTTGCCTTTGAGCGGATCCGCTGCAGTGGCGAGCTTGGAACAGCGCAAACAAACGTTCAGCTTCTTTCCATCACGAACCAGTTTGTATTTCAAACAACCGGAACAGAAAGAGAACTTGCACACGGGACATCCATGCTGGAATTCGTACAAAAAGTAATTAATGCTTGAATTGAAATTCACCAACATTCATATATCTTACCTCTTTGTTGAAAAATCCAAACGTTTTTGTACATAATGTACAAGCCATTTAATTCACGGTTGCCTTGTATCGGTCGGGAGGACGATGAATCATCGAATTCTTTCCGCAGTCGGTCACTTTTGTGCGTTTGATTTGTGAGTTCTTCCTTTGTAACAGTGATCAAACAATGTCGATTTTGCACTCCTGATTGTCGCTTCCACACGGTTTCTTTCCCACGTGCGTTCAAAACATTGGTTTAAAAGACAAAAATGTAAAAATAATCGCTAAACTATGCGACTTTTTGTTTTGCACCGTCGACGAATTTGTTTTGATTTGACGTTCACACTAACACCAACACACCTCTTTCTTGCAATTGCGGGATGTCAAACGTGCATAAGAAGAAATTAAAAATTTACATAAACATTATTACTCTACAAAGCTTACATTTTCTAGCACTATCAAAATGTTACTAACACTGATTACATTTAAGAACAAATAAAAGCCACGTCAAAATTGTAGAACATATAGCCACATACACATAGCTGAAAATTTAAAAATAAAAATAATATCCGAGACAACCATCTTGCACGTTTGACACGCCTGGTGTAAACAAACGTCAAACAGCTGACTGGCGCAGAACAGAATTGTGTGGAGATTGCGTAGTTTAAAAATGCTTACCCCGTTCAAATCAGGGCAGCATGCGTAAAAACGTGTTGCTCAATATTGTGTGAATCAAAAGGTACAAATTGCCTGCACGGTACAGGCCACGGCAAACGTAACAATTCGCTCTTTGTGGCAAGTGCGGCTGTTCCGTGATCCTCATCACACAGTCGCTCATTGACTGTGTAGTGCGATTTAGGCGTCATAATTAATTGAGGTCCGTTATCAGCCGTTATCAAATCGGCCTATCGATAGTGCCCTGGATTGTTTCAGCACGTAAGGAACACGGAACAGCAGCACCGTGACGAGCGTGGTGAGGTGCTGGTTTCAGATTAGAATTTGTTTCGTCTGAGGCTCGAGAAGACACTCACCGTTCCGCTCTAGTTTCTTGATGGGCTGTGCTGTGTTGAGAGTGTTGAAAAAGGTAACTAAACATGAAGGCCGGTGAAACAGTGTGCGTTGGAAACGGAGTGGAGGAGACTCCGGAACTGCGAACCACCAGCATCACCACGATTAAGCAGTGGCTACTAGACGAACGGCCCGATCTCGAGATCCCTGAGGAATCGAAATTGATTCTGTACTTCCTACGGACGACCAAGTACAACATGGATAAAACAAAGCGGAAGCTAATGACGTAAATATCAAGCGGCACAAAGAACCATCCCGTGCCTTGTGTCGGGCAGCGATTAAGAACAGAAATTCACCACCTTATCATTTGTTTCAGCTTCATCAAGAACAGAGAGAAACTGACGGAATGGTTCACAAATCGCGATCCACATAGACCGGAGATTCAAGAGCTGCTGGACATCGGGGTGTTTCTGCCTCTGCACCAGAAGGACGCACTGAACCGCCAGGTCGTGATCATCCGGACGTCCGCACACGATCCGGCTAAGCACAAGCAGGACAACGTGTTCAAAGTGGACAAGATGATACTCGATCTGCTGCTGTACCTCGACGAGACGGTGTCGATTGACGGTGTGGTCGCCATTTTCGACATGCAGGGCGTCACGCTCGGGCACGCGCTGCAGCTAACGCCGTCCATGATCAAGAAGTAAGTAGGCGGCTTAAAACTGCGCGTTACATAACACCGCGCTAACGCAACCGCCATTTGCTCCGTTTGCCTAGATCGGTCGAAAGCTGGGAGAACTATCCCTGTAAGCCGAAGCTGCTCGAGTTCGTCAACGTACCGGTGCACGTGAACCTGGTGCTGAATGTGTTTAGGTATGTGCTGTTTTTTTTTTATTATACCATTTGCATTGGCGTTTTTTAATGGAAGACACTTTTTAGGAGTTTTATGAGTGCTAAGATGCGCGAGCGGGTTACTATCTCGCGCAAGGGTTCGAAGCTGCAGCAGTCGATCACGTTGCCTCTGGAGTTGGGTGGTAACGGTGAAAGCTACAGTGAACTTGCCGAGTACTGGAAGCAAACGGTGCAGGCGAACGCACCGTTCTACGCGAAAATGGAGGAAAACATGTTTCATCTGTGAACGTGGGTAAGGAAGGTAACGTTTTATAGCAGGAATACAGCGTAGGGCTTAGATAAGATTCTCTGGTAAGCACATAAAGTGCAGCACATAATGGGTAAGCACATAATGGGCGCTTCTGCAACTTCTTGGTGTGGCGCCATTACCTGAAGGAAGTGTAGGACAGCCATTTCTGCAGTTCCTTGACTTAATTATACCAGTCGCTGGATATTCAGTCATCCGTACGGGATGCGACCACCCCATCAGCTTAAATTCTATTTACAGTCTATCAAGGGGAGTCTATCAAAAATACAACAAATTACACATTTTAAATGAGAGAGCACCTTCTCTCAACTCCTTTGAAAGTGAGAAACTCGTTCGAGTCGCCCTAGTAACGTTAGGAATAGCTTTAAATTTGTCTAATTTACATGCAAAATATACAATTTTACTAACCTTTATCCAGTCGTACATGCCAGACGTTAATCCACCATTCGTCTGTTATCTATCATTGCTTCCTGATCATTCGATAGCTTCCCATCGCGATTGCTCTTATCAATCAATTCCAAGAGCAATACAATTGACCATGGTCATGACCGTTAACGCTAGCACAGTCACTCGGTTCGATCGGGTGCAATTTTCTTTCGTCCACCCGTGGCAGAGACTAAACACAGTGTCACTTTAAAAGAAATCTACAGTTATCGTACTTTAATGCGTTCACATCTCGTGACCATCAACTCCGCCTCGTGTCCGTCGCACCGACCACGGCGCGAGCTCGGCGGTTCATTATCAAAAGCTTAATTTTGAAATCTTAATATCTGCCAAGTTTCCTCCATTAAGCTATCTTCTTTACATTTCCGAGCCCCTCCCGATGGTGACGGACGGAAACGATCGTGTCCGTTACGCGTTATTATCATCGATTGCATTACTTTTGCTGCCCCGGTGCCTTTTTTTGCGTTCGTCAGTCATTGTAGGCGGCTGCTTTTAGCATATTCCGTCTCTTCCCTTTGCTCCCGGTTGACGACTGCGTCATTCGCCTCACCGTAGAGCAGCAGACTTCCAGCTCTCTTTCTGTCCCTGCCTTGGTTGCATATTCTGGAGTAACATATTAGCCAAACACTCGCGTACACAAACACACACGCATTACAAAAAACGCCCAAAGTGGACCTAGGACCTGGTGGTGTGCATCATCGTAAAACCTGTTCCGAAACGCAATTCGTTTGGCATTATAGTGGTATTTAGGTATAGATTTCGGTATTAGGGAAGTAATGGTACATGCATGGGTCCACTTTCTGACACAAACCGCTTTCCTTCTTGCTACTCTTACTTGCAAAACCTGCCCCCATTGCTAGTTAAATTAAACTTCCTTTCCTTCCTTGCAAGGGAAGGTGTCTTTAGTACAATAATTAACGCGCTCTCACACAAAATTTGATCGATTAGGCTCGTTTCCGTTTCCCCCGACTAACGGACCCAGAATGCAGGTGACGCGTTGGCAAACGCCAACTGCGATTCGAAAAAAGGATGTTTCCTATGTCCTGCAAACCGAAATCGGAACACAACTGAGAGTATGCGCAACAAAAAGCGAAAGCGCAGGAGGTATTGATCAACGATATTCATATGTACACAAGCACGGATGCGTGCAAACACACGCACTACACTTCGACCACACAATGCGACACGTTTTCATAAAACGCCACACATACACGCACACGCACACCCGAGATCGCCCTAAGCTCACCGCTTAACGCGGGTAAAAGCATCCCCTTCGCGCAAAGCTTAACATTAAAATCGTAATTTAATTTAAAAAAAAACATTCGAGAACATCGTAGCGATAAAAGAAATAAATTAGCTTCGTGAGTGATATCGCGACACCGGGTGAGGGAGACAGATGTACTGAGAAAGGGAAGGTATACGTGTGTGGGTGAATGGGGGTGGGCGAAACGCCGCTGTGTCTTGTTGTAAGACCGGACCGCACGGGTCTCGGGATGAATCCGGGTGCCCACGCCCACCGAGCCCCCCGTCTAAGTGTGCAGGACGGGCGCGTTTATCGTCCATCCTTCGTGATGAGCTTGTCGATGGACTAGTCTCAATAGCTCCCCCCTCATTCTCATGGCAACACTTACTATTCACCGCCACCCACTCGTTGAGATCCTCTCCGTCGGGTAGCTGCACCGCGTTTCGTAGATTGCCAGAACCGAGCGTCGCGGCAGCATGTTTCATAAGATCATACTGATGTGTGCCTTCCGGAATGTTTTTCTTTGGTTTGAATGTTTTGCTCGAGCGACTGCGGGCGGCGAGGGAGAAAAAAAACGAGACAAACACAGTTGAAACGGGGGAGTTGGGGTTTGCTCGTAGTAGGAAGACCCTCTCCTCCCGACGGCACACGATACGGTTGAGTACTTACAACAAGAAGCTCATTGCGCTGGATTCTAATCTTTCCTGCTGTTGCCCCAATCGAAACTAAGGGAGGGGGCCAATCAATCGGATCAGACACTCCAACTCTAAGACGGCTCTACTTCCTCCTACTCCCGTTCGTGTCCGTCCGGAACCGGAAGCTAACAGCAGCTAACACAACCAAAACTCCCGGCCGCTAGTCCTGTTCCTTCCGCCCGACACGTCGTCCTTCCGTTGGGAAGGGGGGAATTTAACAAACTAATCAATCACACACACGCACGCACTAAAAACTAAAAACTAAAAACACAGTGGAAAACGCGACGCAGCACACACGACGCACACAGTTTCCTTCGACTTTGTTTTGATAAGCGGGCTTTACACGTCTGTATAACGACCTGAGAACCAGATGGGACAGCTGTCAAAGTTCTCACTTGGCCGGTCTCGCTTGGATCGTGCATTGCAGGAAACCTCGAAGCGAGAACGCTGTCAAACCGAATTGTATTTTGGTCAAAATTGTTTGGAGTTTGAAAAATATCGGGGTTTCCAAACAAAAATCCTTGTTTTCATACTGAAAAATATTAAACTTGTAAACTCCTGTCTGACCAACCACTGCGGTGCGGTCGTCCCAATCCAGACTGACAGCTGTCAGTCTGTCCATTGCCACCGCTCGGCCTGGACATGGCTCAAAAACACATTCTGCAAACCTTCCGTAGTTTGAATAAAATATAGTGTCCGTCAATAAAATATGTAAAATCATGGATAAAACGAGTGTTTACAAACTATATTTTAATTCATTTTAAATAGTAGAAATTTTGAATTTTGTGAGGTATTGCGTATGGTACCGCGCTTCTGTTCTCGCTCGGAAGCGAGAACCGCATTTACACGTACGTAGTGAGAAGCAGGCGAGAAACCTCGTCGTTTGACGTCTCGCTAGGTGTTCTCGCATCGTTCTCAGGACGTTATACGGACATGTAAAGCCCGCTATAAAGAAAAAGAAAAACGGAACAAATGTCAAATCGCACAATGTCCATCATTTTTCGAATCTGGCCTCGAAAAAAATATTGGTCGAGCCAGCAATAAACGCCGAGTTTATGCAATCCGCAAAGCAATACGAGTCACAAACTTCAAATTACATAAATTCTTCAAGAAAACCTAGGCAAAACATGAGAATAATGTTTGCAACCCACCTGAACCCGTGTCTGCAAAGCGTTGAACGTATGCACATCGCAGATCCTGTTGTGAAATCTATATCATGTTTCGTGCGAATTTTGGATAGAATTGAATACCATTTGACCAAAATTAAAATGATACCGCACACTGTTCCATTATCACTGCGAAAATGTCAGATGTTTCTTGTTTATGAAAGGGCATCGAAATCTCCTAGTAGCAAAGTGTTGTATTAATAGGATGTTTCTAAATTTCTACTGTTTGTTTGTGATGTTTAACTATCTACCTTCTCCTAGTTAAAACGTTGACACCTTTCACTTTTGTTCAAACTTTATTTATTGTTTTCCATCTACCTTTAGTTAGCAAAAGCAACAGTTTTATAATATGATTGCCAAAAGTTTCGTACTACACTGTAACCGCGGGCATGCCGTCCAACTTTGACATGTTTTGAGTGTGTTTCTGCTCAGCAGATATCATCCGGTTTAGGTTTAGAATTGTAGGATTTTTAACTTATTTCTTGGTGCAAAGTTAGAATTAGCAGTAAGTATACCATCCCGAATGAGCCTGGTTACAGCTCGTACTGTAAACCCTTCCGCACGTGACCAGTTTCATAGGAAATCGAACGAAACCGAGCGGCACATCGTGTGTTGGGCTGAGATAAACATATTACATAAATTGCTGTAAACCCAGTTGTGAAATGTGTTTTTCTTTCGTTATCCACAAACAACACAGGTATGATTACCTTACGACGAATCAGTCGAGGCTTTGGCTACTGTTTGAACGCACGTAGCTACAGTGCTTCGACGATTACCGCCACGGCCAAAGTTATCGCACCGGAGGGCAATGCGGACCGGAAGAAAGTGCAACCAAACCTCGTTCGCAATACACCGGGTGCTAGTGGTGTGACAGGCGGCTCCAAAAGTATGCCAAAACAATTTTCACCTAACTCAGTCGGAACCGGAGTAAACCTATGCTTCCAATCGTAGATCCTATCGTGGCAGCAGCGTTCGCGTCCTTGCGCAATGAAGAGACCGGCAAGGAAGATACGGTTACTTCGTCCGCCACCCACACAAAACAGGACGTTCAGATCGATGAGATGATTCTGAAAGCGAACACCGTCACAGAGTTGCTTGCCGTATCGGACGTGACGAAAGTGAATCGAAAGCAAGCGTTAAAAGTATGTCCGGTTTGTTTGAAAAAGTATTGAACGAGTAGCCACATAAATGTGTTTTTTTTTTTCTCATTAAAGATAGTGTCCATACTGGCGGAATGGAGCTCGATAAGGAAGGCAAATTTGTCGGACTTTGAAAACGACACACGATTCGTGGAGCTGTGCAGTCTGCTCGGCCGGACAGGAACGCAACGCAATGGGAGCAACCGATCCGCCACGTCCAAGACAAACGAACTTCAGGGCGACGATCTGCAAACCGTGCTCGGCATCACGGCGAACGACGAAGCGGCTAAACTTATCGCCGGCCTCACGCTACCACAGATGATCAAAGTGATGTCGTCGTTAGCGATGAAGAAGAAACGTAGCATTCCGCTGCTCCGTTCCCTTTCCTTCAACATAGCCAGCAATCCGGCCCAGCTCAACCTGAAGGAGTGCGGAGATCTGCTTTACGCGATGGCCTGCCTGAACTACCGTGACGTCGTGCTGACCGGACGCATCTGTGCCGACCTAGACCGGGAGTTGTCGAAAAACACGGACAAAATAGCGCCGATCGTGTCGATCCTGACGAGCCTGGGCATGCTGCGGTACCGCGACGGCACGGTGCTGGACAATCTGTGCGGCTGGGTCGCCTCGCACCACGAGCTGTGCAAACCGACCCAGCTGGGATCGGTGTTGCTCTCGCTGGCCACACTTAACTACGAACCGATCAGTATGGACACGATCAAGGGCAAGCTGGTGACGAACGTGTCGGAGAACGATTTCATCCGGTCGGTCGACTGGCTGAACACGGTCTGGTCGCTGACGATTCTGAACTGTGTGTCTGGGGCGCAGTTGTCGTCGGTGCTGAATGCCGACTTCTTCCGTAAGCTGCAGGACGAACGGAGGGGCGCTGTGCAGCCGTCGATGAAGATGAAGCTGCTGAACATGGCGGCGGCGGCAAAGCGAGTGCCAGACGCGAAGGAATCGCTGCTGCAGCAGCATCATACCGATTTGTTCGTGCCGTTTGAACCGTCGAAGGAGAAGCGAGTGCTGGTGACGGGGATGCTGGACGCGTTGAAGAGTTTGATACCGTCGGAGAGCATGGTTAAAATTAGTCAAACGACAACGATGGGATTCACGATCGGTAAGAAATTAGTTCCATATTTATTTATTTTTTTCAAATTGGACTGATCTCCACAATTCGCTTTCTGAATTTCTCTACTAGTAGATTGATAAGTATTCGCGGAATAGGACACTCCAATAAGTTTTCGGAACTTTTTGAAATCCCCTGTTTATAGTACGAAGAATTCGTTTATGCATTTATGCGTACATGCGTTGAATTGGATCGATGTCATAGAAAAGCAAAGCGCTACCTATCGATGGGTACCATAACTACAAGCTGTTCGAACCCACATGTGGCTGTTGTTGACTTTTAATTGTACGGATCGCACAATGCACCGTGAAGGTTGAATACTATTTAAATATTTAAATACTCAAGTAATCTTGTATCGTACAATGTTTGAGCATCTCATCTCATTTTCTCTTCAGATGCGGAGTGCGTTTTGGACAAGAAGTGCTTACCCCTACCCGTGGACAAAGAACACCAACAAGGAACGAGGTAAATCGATCTACGGAAATCTCACACACAAACACATCTCTAAAATCAATTTATTCGTTTCATCCGCTCCCGGGTTAGGATTGCCCTGCTGGTGCATGACTACCACGACATGTGCCAGGGACCGCACGTGGCGCTGAACGGTATCCAGGCACTTAACATGCGATTACTCGAGCAGGAAGGGTACACCGTGCTGTCGATACCGTACAACGAGTTCAGCACCAGCGACAAGCTCCTGA
>KZ067738.1:83486-97058 GCA_002091845.1 Anopheles cracens | reverse complement strand
TCTTCGCGCGTTCGTGCCAAAAAGGTACGCAACCGTAGCCACAGGCCCAGGCCCAGAACGAATCGCGAGCGTGCTGACGTCGTTTCGTTGGATGCGTTCCGCGTTTAGCATTTCGCTCCCACAACGCCCACCTCATTTCCTGCCTTGCGACAAATTTGCAATTGCGAACAATCGCTCACCGGCACCGGGTCCATTAGCACCCTCAGGGCCAGCTAATTACTTCAGCAGAACGCTGCCTGTTTGAAACCCACCGCCGGCTTCTGTCGTTCGCCAAACGCCCACCAGCTTACCTCCATTCAGCGGCCGACTTCGCGATCAGCCGCTGCCACAGCAGCCGCCGGAAGTTGCGCTGTATCAGCGTCACCTTGCCGGCGACGTCTTTGCGCCGCTCCAGCTCCTGGAAGGACTCGTACGGCAGGGGCGTCCGGCACTGGCCGGCCGGCACTTTGCGCTCCGCCAGCTCCAGGCCCGAGTGCTGCACGGCCTGGCAGCGCGGGATGGCGGTGGTGGTGGTCCGCTCGCACACCGTCTGCGTGTCGCGGCTGAATTTGGTGCCCGGGCGGGCCAGCCGGTCCGGCGGTGGGCCCGTTTGGGTGAACGCGTGGTGGTACTCGATGTCTAGAGGACGCGGAGAAGGTGGAAAGCGGGATCTGTAGCGGGTGGCTGGGTGCAAGCGGCGAGGATCTTACTGTTCGCTTTGTTTATGTAGCCACCGACGAAGGGTTTGGTGATGACTTGGTTCTCGATCTCGACCACCACGTCGCGGCTGGGTTTGCCGTCCTCGCTCGGGATGCGGACCGTGATGATATCCGGCAGGGTTAGGTTTCTGCAAGAGAGAGAAAGTGTTTGTGGTAAGACCAGCTCTTTGTGCTTATGTGGTCCGCTTGACGACTGATCGAGCTTGACCGGTTGGATGATGTGTCTATACTCATGTAAGAGTGAGTTGGTTAGTCTTTTTAGGTCCTGTTTCTCTATCGGAACGGGTGCTCTATTCCGCCGACGAGAACTGACACCAATTGACTACCCTCTCAGTAAAGCATTATAACAAACAGCTCTATGTTGTGATAAACACACGCTATGGAGCGCAAGCGCATGCCTCTATACACTAGAGGTCTTGGCTGTCAATCTCGACTAGATATGAGGCCAATGGAGAATAACCGTATTTTGGTATGTGTGTGTGTGACAACCCTTTTTGTATCCGAAAATTACGAAAGTAAAACCAACCAAGGATCTGACGCGAGGAGATTGGTTCAAGTGGAGAGAAGCAGCTCATTACAACGTTATTCCTTCTAGAAGCATCAGAGGTCTGCTAATGGGTCTTCATTGTATGAAGAGATGTTAGCGACGCGATCGTCATAACATCTTTTTATAAATATCGCGTCAGTAACAACCTTTACTGCAGTGGAGATTATTGCAGATGAATGCTATATTTTCTGACAGTGATAACTTCTAGCCTCAATGATGCTACTGATCATTCGTCTGAAGACTGCGATGAATTGGAAGAATATTTCAAAGTGTAATGGCTCAATTGTTCATATTATGAAAAAAATATATAAAAAACTTCTCATATTGGAGGGGTGTTATACACTTCCATGGTACAAGCACTTTCGTAGGGAAAAATCTAACTTTTAGCTCAAATCTAGCCTTTTGTGATTCCGGGGCTTTTTCGAGAGTACATCAGTCGTTCAACAATAACACGTGATGTAGCGCATTGTAGTAAGTGGATAGATTTCTATATGACTTGCTATAGTCGAAGGCAACATACAGTGAAAGATTCTTAATGCACTTCGAATAATCTCGTGTTATTCAACTGCGGGAGACTACATTTTGAAGTAAAAGTTGGGTTAGTTATTGTTTGCTAACCCATTTGTTTAAGGAGTCAATTTAACGATAACCTCATTTCTATAATCAAACTGAGCTCCGGTGATAACAACGTTGAGCAAATATTGTAAACCATGCTAAGATGACAGTCTCCAACTAATCTAAACTAAGTCCGAAATCCAATTAAGAAATAGATTGCCCACGGAATCTAAACCCGGAATGTCCGACGCAAACATCCATACCATTATACATTTCACATGAATCCCAATCGAAATAGCGAAAGCGTAATTTTATACCGCGTGAAACGCACGCTTTGATCCAATTAAAATGGAGATGCAGCTCCACTTAGTGTAATTTATGTTTGAGAGTCTTCCCACGACCCCGCAGAACGCTTACCGGTAGTACAGCTTCAGGTTGAGCTGCACGTTCTCCTCCCGGGCGGCGTCCGACAGCAGCAGCTCCAGGTCGCACACGTTGTACTCGCTGACGCACAGCTCCTCCAGGCGTCGCTGACCGGCCTCCCTTCTCTCCCTCCTCCGCATACCCCGCTCGTCCTGTGGCCACCGGTGGCGTGTTCTACTTCGTTCGTTTGTGCGTCTGTTCCCACATATGGTGGGCCCGGGACCCGGTATCGGTTGTGAGTGTTGAGTGTTTTTGCTTCCTCCAATCGGGGTGACAGCGCGTTTGACGGGGATGCAAAACTAAACCAGAATTCAGCAGCAAGGCAAAGGGGCACGGCACGCAGGACCCACGAGGCACGGTTCAAAGTTATGCGCGGAAATCACAAATCATCGGGATTCGCTTACGACCGGGAAAGGACGGGGAAAGGGTTTCGGAGGAAGGTTTTTTTTCTCTCTCTCTCTCTTTCGTTGTTGTCTGAGGACAGTTTTTTTTGCAATTTTATTGATTTTTTTTCACATCGCTATTCGGTTGTTGCTTATTGATTCTAAAGTGTGTCGAATTAGCTTTCAAAAATGATGTAGGACCCGTCCAAATGTCTCACCAATACTACCGGATGTCAATTTATACATCGTCCATTTGCATTGTCTCTGAAGGATATGAAAAGTTAATGATTTAAAGACTTATTTGCGAAAGACAAACTAAAGATACAGAAGTTCTACAACCGATAGAGCTTTCCAATTGAAATTGGATTTTCTTAACCATCAATGTACTAAGAAAGCAAAATTGTGCTCATTAAGTAAGAGTGTGTGAGTGAGTTCAATCTTTCTTCTGCGTTGAATGATTCAACACCTCACGGAGCGTTTTTAAGCCTCGTTTTATGATTATTTTTCTAACTAATGTGTTTTACTCAACTCACTCTGAGTATGTTTCTAGTCGCCGCGGGAAGTCAAATCGCAACAGCACGAGTGGGAGTGTGAGAGTAAGAGAGCGAGGTAGTAAACGAGTTAGAATATGGTTCTCACTCTATCTCTACTCTTTCACTCGCTCATTCTAGAGATGTGCGTACTGAGCAAGGATGAGTGAGTTAAATCTTTTTATTGAAACGAATGAGTTAACTCCTCATATAAAAGTCTAATGACTTCTCAGGAGATGAATAAGTAATCGCCGCAGCGCAATCCAAAAAGACTGATTTGCTTAACGAGTGGGATTGCGAGTGAGTCATTATAATCTGAAACGTTCACACACTCTTTTAGGATTCGGATCCCTACGGCTAGTTGTAACTCGTTCGTGAACGCTTTAGCAACTCCCAAACGAGTTGCTACCCACATGACATCCTCTCTCGAAAGTAGCATGCCGACCCATTCTGGTCCATGGCAAAAAGTAGTGCCTAACTGCTCTGCGCTCAAAATGATCATTCCCTCTTATTCCTACAGTCATTCCCTCTTGCTTTTCTGGGACTTGGGCTCGCGAATGTCATTCTGGGACTTCGTGAAAATTTGGCAATCGCGTGTGAAGCCGCTGCGATCGAATCGGGTTTAGAGTGCGATAATTGAAATTGTTTGCTACATTCGTGTAAGTTAAATGTAATAAAAGTGTGTAATTATAAGTAAGTGTGATGTGGTAGTGCAAAATCCTTCGAAAATATCATGCCGTCGTGATTTTTTTTATGTAAAAAACAACACCGACTCGACGCAGAAGAGGCGAACACCAGCTCAACATTGTTTCCGTGTGTGGCCAAATTCGGTTTGAAAATTCGAGTTGTGAATATTTTGGTAAGTTAAATGCATAAGTGTTTATATTATTCACATAATATTAAACTAATTGTGTTTTACGTTTTACTTGATTTTTCAGAGACGTTCGACTAAAATATCGTGCCACGTATGTTTAACGCCTTGCGTTGTGGGCGCATTTTGATGACCGGCGGTAGCAGAACGAAAGCTCATAGTGCGAAACTTGTACGAAGACCGGAATAAACAAGACTGACAAAATCAAGTGTGTTTCGTTGTGGGCGCGAAAGAGAAAGAAACGGGGTGGGGGAGCGAGAGCACTATACCTACGCGAGAGCTCCGTCCGACGCTCGTGACGTCACAGTCGATCGCATTGGGCTCCAAGTCATTTTTTATTTTATACCACGGAGCTGAGACGGAGCCGAGACGGAGCCGAATTTTGTATGGGGTTTTGAGAGAGGATGTTATGTGGGAATTCTCTGACCGTTTTTTGACCGAGGCGCGGCGTGCTCAATTGCTGCGCTGCTATCTCCGCATGCGAGAGCAAGTGGGAAGGATATAGCGAAATGGAAGATTTTTGTATGAGAGCGCTCAAAACTGTCCCGTTGGGTAAACACTAAACACGCACGCATGCTCGCACTCAACGATACTACAGCATCAAAGCGCAGACCACATGCGCACGGAAACTATTCACACATTTTTAGGAATTCGTTTTTGCACTCAGAAAAAAACACACACATGCACAGGTAAGTATTTTCATGGTTTAACTACCTAACTACCTATGGACTGAAAACCGGACTACGCGCCCGAAATTATTCAATACGATTGAATACGACATGCGATAACCTAACCTAGTAACTATTCCAAAAATGTGTGAATAGCTTCCGTGCGCATGTGGTCTGCGCTTTGATGCGCTAGTATCGTTGAGTGCGAGCATGCGCACGGAAACTATTCACACATTTTTAGGAATTCGTTTTTGCACTCAGAAAAAAAAAAACACACACATGCACAGGTAAGTATTCTCATGGTTCAACTACCTAACTACCTATGGACTGAAAACCGGACTACGCGCGCGAAATTATTATATACGATTGAATACGACATGGACGACATGCATGACATGACAGCGGCGGGGAAGGGCGATTGAAACCATACCAACTAAACACTAACACACGCACGCATGCTCGCACTCAACGATACTAGCGCATCAAAGCGCAGACCACATGCGCACGGAAACTATTCACACATTTTTAGGAATTCGTTTTTGCACTCAGAAAAAAAAACACACACATGCACAGGTAAGTATTCTCATGGTTCAACTACCTAACTACCTATGGACTGAAAACCGGACTACGCGCGCGAAATTATTCAATACGATTGAATACGACATGCGATAACCTAATCACAATAGCGTTCGTGGTCAATCGTGCACAAATCACACTGCTTCACATCGCTTCACACTGTTCACAAACTTTCTTTCACTGAGTACACACGTTAATTAATTATGAATCCGAAACAATAATCAATACCAGACGAAGCGTTAGCGCGATGAAAAATAGAATGCAAGCCAACGGCCAGGCACGAACACGCACTGGAAAGGAGAATCTGTAAATACGCACGCACACAAATGCACCGAAGCACCGATTTTAACAGAGAGCCGTAGAACATTTTTGCGGTCAATTCTCTGACCGTTTTTTGACCGAGGCGCGGCGTGCTCAATTGCTGCGCTGCTATCTCCGCATGCGAGAGCAAGTGGGAAGGATATAGCGAAATGGAAGATTTTTGTATGAGAGCGGTAAAAACTGTCCCGTTGGGTAAACACTAACACACGCACGCATGCTCGCACTCAACGATACTACAGCATCAAAGCGCAGACCACATGCGCACGGAAACTATTCACACATTTTTAGGAATTCGTTTTTGCACTTAGAAAAAAAAAACACACACATGCACAGGTAAGTATTTTCATGGTTCAACTACCTAACTACCTATGGACTGAAAACCGGACTACGCGCGCGAAATTATTATATACGATTGAATACGACATGGACGACATGACAGCGGCGGGGAAGGGCGATTGAAACCATACCAACTAAACACTAACACACGCACGCATGCTCGCACTCAACGATACTACAGCATCAAAGCGCAGACCACATGCGCACGGAAACTATTCACACATTTTTAGGAATTCGTTTTTGCACTCAGAAAAAAAAACACACACATGCACAGGTAAGTATTTTCATGGTTCAACTACCTAACTACCTATGGACTGAAAACCGGACTACGCGCGCGAAATTATTATATACGATTGAATACGACATGGACGACATGCATGACATGACAGCGGCGGGGAAGGGCGATTGAAACCATACCAACTAAACACTAACACACGCACGCATGCTCGCACTCAACGATACTACAGCATCAAAGCGCAGACCACATGCGCACGGAAACTATTCACACATTTTTAGGAATTCGTTTTTGCACTCAGAAAAAAAAACACACACATGCACAGGTAAGTATTCTCATGGTTCAACTACCTAACTACCTATGGACTGAAAACCGGACTACGCGCGCGAAATTATTATATACGATTGAATACGACATGGACGACATGACAGCGGCGGGGAAGGGCGATTGAAACCATACCAACTAAACACTAACACACGCACGCATGCTCGCACTCAACGATACTACAGCATCAAAGCGCAGACCACATGCGCACGGAAACTATTCACACATTTTTAGGAATTCGTTTTTGCACTCAGAAAAAAAAACACACACATGCACAGGTAAGTATTTTCATGGTTCAACTACCTAACTACCTATGGACTGAAAACCGGACTACGCGCGCGAAATTATTATATACGATTGAATACGACATGGACGACATGACAGCGGTTTTTTTTCTCTCTCTCTCTCTTTCGTTGTTGTCTGAGGACAGTTTTTTTTGCAATTTTATTGATTTTTTTTCACATCGCTATTCGGTTGTTGCTTATTGATTCTAAAGTGTGTCGAATTAGCTTTCAAAAATGATGTAGGACCCGTCCAAATGTCTCACCAATACTACCGGATGTCAATTTATACATCGTCCATTTGCATTGTCTCTGCAGGATATGAGTTTTTTTTGCAATTTTATTGATTTTTTTTCACATCGCTATTCGGTTGTTGCTTATTGATTCTAAAGTGTGTCGAATTAGCTTTCAAAAATGATGTAGGACCCGTCCAAATGTCTCACCAATACTACCGGATGTCAATTTATACATCGTCCATTTGCATTGTCTCTGAAGGATATGAAAAGTTAATGATTTAAAGACTTATTTGCGAAAGACAAACTAAAGATACAGAAGTTCTACAACCGATAGAGCTTTCCAATTGAAATTGGATTTTCTTAACCATCAATGTACTAAGAAAGCAAAATTGTGCTCACCGTGGCGCCTTGGTCGCGGGAGGTGTACCAATGGATGATTATGATTACATCTCCGGGCACGATCGGCGGCGGCACGGTTCGATTGACCCGTCCGGGCCCGATCGGAACTGTCCACCCGGCTCACTCTCAGACGTTACTACGACTTGGGAGCGCAAGGGGAGGCAGAAATAACAATTTTCGAAAACTCATCCGTCCGGCATCGGCCTTCGACCCCGTTGGGTGGGCCTTCCGAAAATGGGAAGCAAAAAAACTTAGACCACTCTAGAACATCGCCGGTTGACCGAAGGAGCGCACAGAACGCAGATTCCCGCACCGAGAGCCTGCCTCTACGCTTCACTCCCAGCTGGTTACGGTAGGCTACCCGGTGGGTGCCGGCAACCGCTAATTATGAGATGTTTGCCATCGCATAAATAACTGTAAAGAGCGCTCGAGTACGATTCCCTCCCTTCTCTCCCTCCTCCGCATACCCCGCTCGTCCTGTGGCCACCGGTGGCGTGTTCTACTTCGTTCGTTTGTGCGTCTGTTCCCACATATGGTGGGCCCGGGACCCGGTATCGGTTGTGAGTGTTGAGTGTTTTTGCTTCCTCCAATCGGGGTGACAGCGCGTTTGACGGGGATGCAAAACTAAACCAGAATTCAGCAGCAAGGCAAAGGGGCACGGCACGCAGGACCCACGAGGCACGGTTCAAAGTTATGCGCGGAAATCACAAATCATCGGGATTCGCTTACGAAGGACGGGGAAAGGGTTTCGGAGGAAGGTTTTTTTTCTCTCTCTCTCTCTTTCGTTGTTGTCTGAGGACAGTTTTTTTTGCAATTTTATTGATTTTTTTTCACATCGCTATTCGGTTGTTGCTTATTGATTCTAAAGTGTGTCGAATTAGCTTTCAAAAATGATGTAGGACCCGTCCAAATGTCTCACCAATACTACCGGATGTCAATTTATACATCGTCCATTTGCATTGTCTCTGAAGGATATGAAAAGTTAATGATTTAAAGACTTATTTGCGAAAGACAAACTAAAGATACAGAAGTTCTACAACCGATAGAGCTTTCCAATTGAAATTGGATTTTCTTAACCATCAATGTACTAAGAAAGCAAAATTGTGCTCATTAAGTAAGAGTGTGTGAGTGAGTTCAATCTTTCTTCTGCGTTGAATGATTCAACACCTCACGGAGCGTTTTTAAGCCTCGTTTTATGATTATTTTTCTAACTAATGTGTTTTACTCAACTCACTCTGAGTATGTTTCTAGTCGCCGCGGGAAGTCAAATCGCAACAGCACGAGTGGGAGTGTGAGAGTAAGAGAGCGAGGTAGTAAACGAGTTAGAATATGGTTCTCACTCTATCTCTACTCTTTCACTCGCTCATTCTAGAGATGTGCGTACTGAGCAAGGATGAGTGAGTTAAATCTTTTTATTGAAACGAATGAGTTAACTCCTCATATAAAAGTCTAATGACTTCTCAAGAGAAAGAAACGGGGTGGGGGAGCGAGAGCACTATACCTACGCGAGAGCTCCGTCCGACGCTCGTGACGTCACAGTCGATCGCATTGGGCTCCAAGTCATTTTTTATTTTATACCACGGAGCCAAGACGGAGCCGAGACGGAGCCGAATTTTGTATGGGGTTTTGAGAGAGGATGTTATGTGGGTAAACGATTCTACTCCCAATGGTGAGCGAGTAAGAGTGAGTTAGCTCCCTGAAAGGAGTTGTTATTCTCATCTCTAACTCATGCAGCTCATAACTCATCCCGCCTACTAGCTGTTCTCTCAAAGTGAGTAAGATAAAAACGAACTCCGAAAGAGATATAAAACGATTCGATTCTCAACGATGAATGAGTCAGAACTAGAGATGTGCGTACTGAGTAAGAGTGAGTGAGTGAGTTGAATCTTTGTAATGAAAGGAGTGAGTTGACTCCCAATATAGAATTTTAATGACTCTTTAGGAAGTCGTTATAATGAAACTCTCGCGAGTATGTAACAACTGGCCGTAGGGATCCGAATCCCAAAAGAGTGAGTGGGAGTCGCTAAACGAGTGAGCAACCGAAATCGAGAGTGTGTGTGTGTGATGTGTATGCAGCGAGTGAATGGTGAGTGAGTAAGAGTGAGTTGACTCCCTAAAAGGAGTGGTTATTCCCATGTCTAGTCAGAACCAGTTGTCGCTCGCTTGAAAGAGTTATGAAAACCAACATCGGCAATCGTGTGAAGGGACATTGACACTAAATTTTGCTTCTTTTCGCATAATTATTGGTTGATTATATTGTTTTCAAATCAAAAACTGTAATCAAAATTATCATAAAATGGGGCGTAAAAACTTTTCGTTAGTTGAATCATGCAATTCACAAGTAAGATTTAATTCACTCACACAGTCTTACCTACTGAGCACAACCAGTAGGTAAGAGTTAGTACATTTATGGTTAAGAAATTTCAATTTCGATGGGAAAGCTCTATCGGTTGTAGAACTTCTGTATCTTTAGTTTGTCTTTTGGGACAATTTAACGATAACTTCAAGGTATGTTATTTCCTCCAATAATCCAACTCATGATGGAAAAAAAACGAAACAAAATATGGAAATGCTGGTGGAGTGTCTTAGCTATGAATCACGCTCAACTAAACGCAATAACGGCAGTGTATGAGCTTAAGAGAGAACAGAATCATGTTGAACAAAACGAAATATATTTGTAACAAAAACCAAACAATTTAATGTTCTTATATTAGGCGGTAACCCTGCAGGTCTTGCCAAGAAGTGTACCTTTGCGCACCTTCTGCGTCTTTCGCCACCTGTTCGCTCCCTCAAACGCGTGCCGTAATGTGCGGTAGCGCTGATAATCCAAACGCGCTAATCACACCATTCCCCAGTCAGCACGTTTTGACATCCGTTTTAGAGGGCAGGCTTCCTCCCCAACACCATCAATTACGCTGCACACACACACACACACACACACACGCACCGACACTTTAACCACCGTGCGGTAACAACATAACGTGTGCCCTTACCGTCTGCAAGCCCACCTGGAGGGGGTTGATCGGATCGTTTCCCTTCCTAAATCACCCGATCTCCCGATCGGAAAGGGAGCAGCAAACTAAACAGCAAAAAAACACCGTTTCGTACTGATAGCGATCGAGGGGGGGGGGGTGGAGGGAGTGGTGGTGCACCGCGGGGGGATAACAGCGCGATGCGATCGATTTTGCGTGCACGTTGCACCGGCAGCAGCGAAACAGCGGGGCTATAACTTGCGCGAAAGTGAAAACCACGAACCCCGCGGTATTCCGCGATATGTCAGGAACGGTTAAATGCGCCCGGGCTGTTTTTGAGGTCCCGCTTTGCGCGGCTGGGATGGGCGGGATGAAGCAGAAAGAAACACACCACCAACCTGGGTACCACCCCCCAGGGGGGTGGGTGGTGTTGGTGGTTTTGGATGGATGAAATTCGGGGCCATCTGTTTCGTCATTCGCGTGTTCCATTTTTGCGTGCACATTCTCGCCCAGTGCCTTCCGCGGGTCTAACGGGAACGAACAGAAGCAAAACGCTGTTGTGGGTGGAAGGATGCGAGCAAAAAAAGGCAGGCAGGCAGGCAAACACAAGCCGCGAACGGCGCGAACGTACGGGCGGACGGCTCTCAAATCTTTGACAGCCGATCTGGCACTGGCTGCGGAGTGGGCCGCCGCGGTTCCTCCCGTGCGCGATAGGGAGACGAACGAGAATATAATTAAACCCATTCTGCGGTTTGTGTGCCGCGTGGGAAATACGGCCGGGGCGGGCCTCTCCCGCGCCAAACCCCATGCGAACAGTAATCACGCTCCGGCTAACTGTTTATGTGCTGAATTATGTGCAGCCATTGATTTGCAGTCACAGTCGCAGGCACGGCATCGAATGACACAGAGCGGGAACGGAGGGCGCGATACGCGATGCAACAAACGGGCGGGAGAAGAAAACTCCAAAACCTCAAAACCAATTCCGCCCGCCGGGGTGGTGCGTGCGTAAGCCGGGAAGTGACGCACGTATCATGTCAACATGTCAACCGTCGCCGGGTCCGACTGGGTGCCGGTTATGGGAGCTCCCTGAACGGGAGCCGGGAGGTTACGGCTTCGGTTACGACGGAGCAGCAGCAACGGAGCAACATCTTGCAACAAAATTATGGGCTCCGCTGGGAGGGAGTCTGTGTGTCCCAAGAATTTGACCCCCTTTTACCTACGCCGGGAGTTCGCGAATGAATGGCAGTGCTCCTTCCCGAGTGAATAGCGATCAAATTAAAAGTCATCAATCTTTCCGCAACTTCCGAGCGCACGGTCGAAGTGAGCCCCATGCGAAAATAGATGCCAGGCAAACCCCCCGGTGTGTCGGGAGGTCCGTGTTTGCATTGGTGATTTGTTTTTCTCCCTTTTTTTGTTGCTTTGTTTCGTATGTATGTGTGCCTCTTTGCTCTACCGTTCAATGCATGCTTTGTTTGGATAGTGTTGCTGTGGAGATGGGGGTTTGCTTTTTTCGCGTGTCAAAGGACTCTTGCTCGCTCCACGCAGCATCGTACATCACGCGATCATTATCGCACGGCTCGGGGTGATCAGTGATTCATAACACTGCGCTAATGCGTGCCGAGATAAAGCACCGAGAGAGTCGTGATTTGATTTGCATTAATTAGAGCACAAATTGGAGTGTGCTTCTAGGGAGGCAGGTGAAGACGTTCGCCAGCTAAAGGGAGGCCGGCGGCCATGAACTCCACTTAACGCGGAGGTTAACGCCAATCGAGGGGCTAAACGATCGCCACGAGTGACAGGGAGCGTCGGTTTGTTGGATGGGGAAACGGGAACATGAAGAAGCAAAAAAAACAAACATGCGCCTATGATTAATGGCGTATGGCCCCCCTAAAAGCACCTTCAACACAACAGTCCAAACGTGAGCTAAATACTTCCACCGGTGACGACTGGCGGAACAGCTCATTCTCGCTCCGGTTCAACCTGCGCGCTTGCCTTTATTTGCACAATAATAGGTTTATTGGCCGGGTTTCGATAAATAAGGACGGTGCAAACATGCAAATAATCGCGCACCGGTTGAGAGGAGACGCACACCAGAACGTGTGCGTGTTATGACATAAGAGCGTTCTTGCGAGCTAATGTCATACTTCGCCGCTCTCCGTAGCAGACAGTGCCATTCTTGGTTGGTCCGGTTGTTGCGCTGCAAATGAATATTCAAAGCAGGAACCTCGAGACTTCAAATCACCGAAAAGCTAACAGTACCTGCCGGGAACCATTTGACTTCTGCAGCGAACGGCGACGCGGCTCTCATTATCGAGTCTGGGAACGTTCGGACACCGCTCGGGAAGACGTCTCCATTTCCATTGTCATTCCGGACGGCTTGGTGGACCACCGGGCCGTCGTCGCACCGAACGCCATTTCGGGAATGTCTCCAATTTTAATGTCCTCTTCAATAGCGGTCGCTGTAGGGAGCTCATTTTGGCTGTAGGGAGGGCAAAACTGTCATTTGGGGGCCTACGGGGTTCCCAAGCGAACGAGTGGGCGCCTATTTCAGCATTCCAAAGTAAGACATTACCACGTGTCGCTTGACGATCCTAATGTTGTCCATGTTTTTTTTTGTTGTTGTTCGTGCAGAAAGCGAGCACTTTGGCCGGGCGCATCCCAACAACTGGTACGAATTAATTGTAGCCAGCCCGTATTGTGCGCGTTCGTCCGTCCAGCTTGGGAAGTGTGGCGCGGGAAATAATAACTCGGAATTAGCATACTGACCCAATGGCACACCTGAGGCAAGCTCGGTCTTTCGGGTCCAAACTGCAGTCCCGCGCCCGTGATGCAACCGATCCAACAGGAACCGGGCTCTATTTCCGTGGGATTTCTTCTCGCATCTGCTCCTTTTCCTTTTCCTTCGAACAGACACAACGATCACAAATCACAGCCGGCCGCGGGAGGTCCGGCCCGGGTACTAATGTCCGGGAATATCTTCATTTTTGCCACCGGCCGCGGCAGGATCCCACCCCCCCTCTCGCAAACGACCGGGGCCTCATTTCCTTATTTATGATCGACGTGAGCAACACACGCCCAGCCGGGACCCTGCCGGTATTAATGGATTCGGTTGCGCTTTTTGAAGGGCGGCAGCGGACGGATGCAACGGTTGATCGGGTGGTAATGATAAGTTTGGTGATACCGAATGATCGATTTCTCCCTAATGCTCGCGGGCGCC
>KZ067736.1:44216-63398 GCA_002091845.1 Anopheles cracens | reverse complement strand
TTTTTTTTTTCTCGCACAACTGCATTCGAGAACTGCCGAGATAGCGGTTTGTAGGACACAACGTCAGCTGAATTGCACTGTGTCAAGGTTTACGCGGTGCGGACATCGCAAACACTTTCGATGGTAAATCACACGGTTACATAATAACGACCCAGTGCTCTGTGAGGTAGACGGTGAATGTCAAGGAGTGGGGAAATTGGAAAAGTATCTTTCACCGCCACCGCAGCCACTACATACAGGAAGGGAACCGAATAGAACCTGGTAAACGATTAACACTCGGTTATCTCCTCTCGGTCGGGGTAGTGTTTGCAGGAGGACATCCTGTGGGGGTGACTTTACACGGAATGTTATTCCAAGTTATAAAGCTCAAACGAAACAGTCTTATCTGAGTAGGTAGTGGATTGTAGGAGACAATACTGTTCTTTTGTAGTGCTGTTGTATTAATAGAAGCTTTGCTATCTCCATAAGAGTATTTGTTACAAGTTTCTTCACAGGAGTAATAGCGTAGACTTCCAAGTTGAAAACGTCTCGAACCTGTAAGTTTACTGAACGTCATACTCGAACTGAACGTCATACTCAATTCTTCGCACGACGCGCATAGCACTTCACACTGAGCAGAACATAACGAACTCAGTCGAACTCGGCTACTTCCCGATTGCCGATTCGTTGCAGGGCCTGTTTCGTTCTCCGGGAACCAAAGAGCACAGCCGCACTCGGAACGGACTGGAAGAGAATGAATTCCTAATTCTTCCCACCATGCGTCACGGCTCGGGCTCCACCAAGAGGGGTAAGAGAAGTGCCGTAAGAAGCGTCGAGAACACCGGGTTCATCAAACTCCCGGATAACTGTTCCGCACACGGGAAGGAGGCTTAGTCAGTCTGCACGCCCATTTAGAGTCTTCTGCCGCTCTCTCTACCCAAGGCCTTTGGCGTTGCGGAGGGAACGGAGCTTAGCTACGCAGTTTCTATCGATAACAATGTTGCAGAGTGTTTTTTTTTTCGATCTTTTGCGTGGCATTTAGTGCCATTTTCTGCGCAAAATAAGTACTGCGATAAACAGTGCTACGCACGCAGAATGAATGGCAAACAAAAACATGGATCAAACGCTCTTAATCGCTCCCGATCTCAAGAAACAAACCCCGATTCCGACCGGAAGAGATCGGGGAACCTCGAACGGAGGGAGAATGAGGTTATTCAAGAAGCGACGCGACATTGACGCAGCAGCTCACCAACCACACAGAGCAAGACTCACAATATCAGACGGCGATAATCAGCACATTAGGTCCTCCACTTCCGCGGCGCACTCACAAACACACACACATGCACGGTCAACTTTCACCGCGCAGTAGGGGCGAAGTGGAGCGGCGGTGAAACAACCACAACATCGCAGCAAAACAACAACAAACACGGGCATGTCACGACGCGCAACTGAGCAGCAGGGCAATTCCCAATCATCATCGTCAGCTGCTGCGGCTGCTGCTGCGCTTGGTCGTATAAATGTCAGAGTTGGCCGCGCGCACAGCTGCCTTTCGCGAACTCACACACATATGTGCGAAAGCCCCATGAAATTACGTATTAAGCTGAGCGCGAGCCTCCCAGCATCGCAGTAGCCGTAGCCGTCGTAGCAGCAGGCTGACACAATTTCTTGTGTCACCGGCGACGACCTACCTCGTTTCAAGCGAGCGGGAGTACCGAAGGCACCACCCGCTCTAAGTTGCACACGGGCAGCATGAACCACAACAACAAAAAACTTGCTGGATCCAAGTAGGCTTGGAGGAGTCTGGCTTGGAAGACTGGTTTACCTCCGGTTGGAGCACGAAAAAACACGACTGGGCGAAACGCAACCACTCTAGCGCCGACGACAAGACACGCCGTTCTCTTTCCGATGTCTCTAATGCGCCATCCGCACAAGGAGTTTGGAGCTAGTGCCTCAAGGCTTCTTCGGCAGACACACACACACACACACACACACTTTGATAGCGCGAGCGAGCGCAACCGGAGGCTGCCGGTGCTCGCCTGTGCGCGATCTTCTACGCGCGATCGAGCCTCTCGATTGGGGACAGGGGGTAACATGGCACCATAAGGCGCTCGACGCATCAACATGCCGCGTAGAAGAAGAGGAACAAAAAACTCATATCGCGTTTAAGCTTGAAATTAAATGCGAAGTTACAGGAAGGACAGGTGTTTGTGCGCCACACCAAACAAAAATGGGCCAATCCGCCGGATGCACCCGAGTCCGAGACGCGCCGACACGCAGACTTGCTGATATCAACAACAGCTACCCTGCAGGCACAACGACTGACGTTTCGCCGACTCACGCCAACTCGTTATCAGCCCTTCTTCCTGGAGCCCTGGATGGCGGACGATGGCGGCTCGTGTGCCGCTCGTGTTTGCCATTTTACGTCGCAAAGAAAAGGGTGATGGAGTACAAACAGGAAGACGCTCCCGGCCTTATCATTGCTCTCACCTTACCCAGCGCACCGATTAGCAGGACACTAAGCTAAGCTTTGTTTGCCTTTTCTAATGTTTCTGTTTTTTTTTGACCACGACCACGTTCAACAATGGGAGACCCCCTCGCACCCGGGAGGGGAGGGGAGTGCGCAGCATCGTGCACGGGGGAAGGGTTGGGAAGGCTGGTACACACCACGCCAGACCAGTGGACCAGACACTCTCATCAACCTTCTCGCGGCCGCACTGTAAATGACCGCGCAACCACGGTACGGACGCGCGCTTGTGTGCGTGCGCGTTCGTGCCACCCCGTGGGGGTTTGCATTCGTACCAAGCGGCGCCGCGCCGCGTTTTGTTTGTGTACTGCTGGTCCGTGATCGGATCAACAGTGGAACAGTGGATCGGGTTCGAGTGGTTAAAAATGGAAGATCGCACAGCTGGGACCAACAAATCTGTTCTTGGAAGATCTTACCAAGAAGTTGAGACGATTGCATTAGTACGTTTAGTAGTGCATTTGTAGATGTAGTAGCTATTGCTAGCATATGGTTGAAATCTTTGGACATAACAAGGAGGGATGTCTAAGAGATATAAAGATAATATCAGGAAAGACAATGTTAGATATTGGAAAACGTATATGGATTCGAATTCAATCTGCTATATACATCTTTCTGATGTGTCTCAACATGTCATATGAAATAGATGTATTCCAAGATTCCATGTTTCCAAAGATCTTACAGAGTTATTGAGACATTCGACTCTCCACCATGAGTGATTGCCATCGAGTTGATTCACACAAAAGCCTCGAATGGACATCATAAACTAGACCCCATCGCCCTACATCCCATAGTGAGGTGTCGGCGTTCGTTCTGCCACACATCCAATCGACGAGCAGCGCTACCTTTTTATCCCACACACAACCACATCGAGCGCGTCAAGAAGAGAGCAAGAGCGCGTGTCCGTGTGAGCGGGAGATGATTGCTTGTTTGGGTTCGAACGGCCCCATGCGCACCAGCGAAACGTCCAACACAAAGAAACGCCCGTATGGGGGCGCCTCCTTAGTCCCTTGGGCCACCCCGCTCTACCAAAGCGGTACAAAGCTTCTACTAGGCACGCATCCGAATTCGCGCCCTCGGCTGGCATGATCTCCAGCTGCTGATGTGCTGATCGGAGGAGATCACCCCAAGATCAAGTACCTCGTCGGACGGACGTACTTGAGCGTTCATTACCGCCCATCGTTACAGGAAGGACAGGTGTTTGTGCGCCACACCAAACAAAAATGGGCCAATCCGCCGGATGCACCCGAGTCCGAGACGCGCCGACACGCAGACTTGCTGATATCAACAACAGCTACCCTGCAGGCACAACGACTGACGTTTCGCCGACTCACGCCAACTCGTTATCAGCCCTTCTTCCTGGAGCCCTGGATGGCGGACGATGGCGGCTCGTGTGCCGCTCGTGTTTGCCATTTTACGTCGCAAAGAAAAGGGTGATGGAGTACAAACAGGAAGACGCTCCCGGCCTTATCATTGCTCTCACCTTACCCAGCGCACCGATTAGCAGGACACTAAGCTAAGCTTTGTTTGCCTTTTCTAATGTTTCTGTTTTTTTTTGTACTGTTCCTTGTACACACTTGCGAGCGGGAGTACCGAAGGCACCACCCGCTCTAAGTTGCACACGGGCAGCATGAACCACAACAACAAAAAACTTGCTGGATCCAAGTAGGCTTGGAGGAGTCTGGCTTGGAAGACTGGTTTACCTCCGGTTGGAGCACGAAAAAACACGACTGGGCGAAACGCAACCACTCTAGCGCCGACGACAAGACACGCCGTTCTCTTTCCGATGTCTCTAATGCGCCATCCGCACAAGGAGTTTGGAGCTAGTGCCTCAAGGCTTCTTCGGCAGACACACACACACACACACACACACTCCCGTTCACACTCTACCTACAGTGAGTTTTCTTAGTAGGCAGTGCCTGAGCATACTGGACACGAAGAATACGCCAGACAGCTTTTCGCAAACACTGCGGAATGGATTGGAGATCATCCCCACTACCGTGGGTTTCCTGGAGCACCCCTCCCAGGGAGAGAACATCAAGAAACCGAGAAACTACCCCTCTTGCGGATGATGGCTTGGCAGAACTTACACTTGAGGTTTCTCTCCAGAGTTTCCCGTTGCTCTCGCATGTTTTCGCTCGCACGGCCTGAGAACATCCAGCAGAACTGTCTATCGGAGCTTTGCAGAAGAAGTACACCACTGGAACCGCGACGAGATCTCCGCCAACCACACAACCCGGACCTGTGTGCCGGCACCGGATATTGACCCCGAAAATAAGGGCACTCAACTTCCTGGACGGACGTTCACCAGCGGGCAGAGCCTACACCGCCACGAGGCAACACACTGACTTGGAAGAACACGGTTTGCGCGATTTCGACACCGCACTCGGTTTCCCTGACCGGTTGCTAGGTTACGCTGAACACCACCGACTTCGTTTCGCGTTTTTTGACGGTGAGCTTTAAGATCATCGTCGTCCGCGCACGATATCACGGAGCGTGCGACTCCACTGCAGTCGGGTTTAACCTCACACGCGAATCTCACGTATCACCCGGGGGCGGCCAGCGGAAGTTCATCCGACCGCAACGCAATAAAACCGACGCGAAACAGCTGTGCCTTGGTCCGCGGTAAAGGGTCTCTCCTCCGTTTTCGGCTGCTTAGACCTGCGTACTTGCTGGCACGACACACTAGGCTTGCCACACGCGCAAAGAACGCTTTCCGTACTTCATACGGCAACGGTTGTAACTGATATGGGCAGGCATGGTGGTTCGCGTACCTCGTTCGCTCGGCTTCGTTGTACTGTGTGTTTGTCCCCCGTGCCCGTCCCGTCCCCCTTTATCCGTCTGACCCCCTCGCTGTGTCTGTGTTGTGTTGCATATGGTGGCGGCCGCAAACAAAAACATCACCAACACACAAGACCACGACCACGTTCAACAATGGGAGACCCCCTCGCACCCGGGAGGGGAGGGGAGTGCGCAGCATCGTGCACGGGGGAAGGTTTTTTTTTTGTTGTTGCTTTCGTTCCTGTACGTCACTCAATTTGCATTTGCAAGACAAATAACCAACTCCCAATTAATTCCGGGCTACCCTTTGCCCTTCGGTTGCCAGCCGGTCGGTCAGTAGCGTTTGCGACAGCGCTCAAGCCGGGGTGACCCTTTTCGGTGTTTGTTTGTTTTGGTAATTAAATCATTTTTACTGTGTGTGTTTTTTAATCGAGTCGAGTCGAGTCTTTAAAAGAGCGTGTAAATTAGAGTTTGGAATGTTAAAAGGTTTATTTTAAGTGATTCAGTTAACAGGTTGCGAAAAATTTGACTGTGATAATCGATCCCAACACTCAACAACGAAATACATCGTAAGCAAGCGATAATGTCACACTTATCTTTCGCTTTTTTTGACTCGTTGAAGATTGTTCACACACGCGACACACTGACCTCGAAACTCGGACCGGAACACATTCGCGACAACACCACGCCGAATTCGCACCCAATTGCAGTTGAGTGTGACCAACAACGTAATATAGCAAAGTTAAACAGGTTTTTGTTTCGTTTGTAAACTGTTATTTGCGAATTGTCTTTTTACAGAAAAAAAGATCAGTACCATGTTTCTGTAAATAAATTAGCGAAAATTTAAAAGATATGGTTTATTAAAATTAGCAAACAAATAAAATACAAGAAAATGGAAGGAAAAGGAAAAGAAAAAGGAAAAGAAACAAGCAAAACAAGCAAAACAATGAACAAAAAATTGTAAAAACATGACAAATCAAATAAAAACGATAATGAAAGAAACATATAGGAAAAGCAGCAGTGGATTATTGATAAAGAAAAGGAAATAAAATGATAAGAAAGTGTATAATAAAAGTGTAAATAGGTTGAAAAAATGACTAAAAACAGTCGTGGCGCGTCAGTCAGTCTCCGTCTCGTTCCGCAAACACAGTTTCACGCTTCCGCACTCGAGGTGAGAAACAATCGAACAAATGAGTGAACCGAGAGACAACAAATTGCGCCAACAGTGTGTTAGGTGGCTGAGATACGATAGTGTCGCGGCTTACGCGATCCACTGGGCAACCAACCGAGAAAAACAAAACAAACGAGCAACCCAACATCAGTAATAACAACAAAAACAACATCGGGAGTTTATTTTCGTACCCGGTTGCCCGTTTTGTTTACCAAACAAAACGCTTATACGGTTTCGCGATTTGCGTTATTTCGGTGCACACATACACATACACGCACACATACGGTGACACATGCGCTTGCCGGACCGCTCGTGGTTGTATCGACCCGCCCCCTAAGCCGGGCCTACGGCGTTGGAGTTTGTTTTTGTTTTGGTTGTGCCCTTTTTTTGAATGTGTGTGCCCTTAATTCGCTTATGCGCGGGTTTACACAGCGATGATCAACTTTAGACGATTTCTGTACAAACGGCTTCTTTCCGCAAAGGTTTCCATTGCGGGCCATCCAATGTGGAAAGCGTTGCGGACCAAACGAAACCGAAAATCGAGATTCCACTGGCCCAACACATCGCCCATACTTTAATGACGCTCGCCCGCCAGTAGAGGGAAGACTTTGAGTCTATTTCTGGTCACATTAGGACATCCTGCAAATCGCCCTCCACAACCGTGCACATCTCCGTATGGGAAGGGAAGAATATAAATGAACCGCAAACGCGGCCGATCACCGAAAAAGATCGTCAACGAATTGGCCCCGTCCGATCGTCGGCCAGCAGAAAATTATAAATAATCACGTACGGGGACGAGCCAGGCACAGGAAGGAAGCGAAGCAGACCGATATGGTTACGTAACTGGATTTGAAATTTCCCTTTCCATCCCTGGTTGGGCCGGCTAAGCAGAACAGCTGCTTCCGAAAGGCCCTTCCGATTTTGCGTCACAATGAAAAGTACCGATAGGAAGGAGAATAAACGCCATCATGTTATCGAAAACATTGCAACACATTTTTTCCGTAAAATCTATATGAGAATATTTTTTTCGATCTATTAAGAACTCATCTGTATGAACAAAAACTGCGTTTACCAACAGCTTGCTCCCAAAATAGACTAATATTTGTCTAGTCATTCAATGCATTGACTCAACAATGCAAACTGCTCCATTTTGATGCGATTATCATACGTGTGATAATTTGTTATAAGCTATCTTCATCGAATGCTTCTGTTTTGAGCTCATTTTCCTAATACAAAAGCATGCGTAGTAAATGAGTAGATTCATGAATAGATTCGTCAAATATCAAATATAAAAAATATCACACCAACACAACATTTTGGTGGCAAATATAAAATTTCTAAGATTTGTTGTAAAAAGAAGTATAAACATATAATATATGTAATAACAAAAAGAGAACCGAGAAGTAGAATAGACAAAAACTATAACTAGACAAGCCAGGATGGAGTAGCGCCATCTGTTGATAGGTAGCAAAACAAAACCAATTACCTCAAGCCCCGCTAAGCGAAGGTAAACCAAACCACATTTCATCGGTAACCCGCTTTAACAACGAAAAAAAACATTGATCGTTCTACATTTCCAGCACATCAGCCACACAACCGCTTTCTCCCCTGGCGAAACAAACTCCCAAACAGTCAATAATTAGACCCACCCTACCCACCCATCAGCCCGACCTCCTTTTCACGAACACAGGAAAGGGTGTCTCTTTTCGCCAGTTCGGTTAGCAACGTGCCGTGGCAGCTAAGCGCAGTAATTAAACTCATCACTTCGCGGCATCGCGGTACTCCCCCGCACGCCGTTGGTCGGGCGCGATTCACACGCGAAACCAAAATCAAACACCTCCCCCGGGCCGGTTTCCACCAGCCATGTGAAAAGATCTCCGTCACAACGCCACACCGTTGGAGAACGTGAAACCGCTGACCTGAATCTCAGCTGACATGTCAAATGCGCGGACAAATTAAACTATTCGGGAACGATGTAATGTCAATCAGACGACAACCCCTGGAGTACAAGAAGTCCTTGAAAAATGAAGCAAAACATAATAGAAATGAAAATAAATATGTCAACTGATAGGAAAATGAAAAAGAAATAATTAAGAGAAGAACATAAGGAAAAAAGAAAACTTAAGCATTGAAACGGGTTTCTATCTCGTGATAATGACAGTGATAATTTTATAAAAATAGAAAATAAAACTAAAATCAAAAAGACAAAGGCTACGAAAATAATAATAAACGAAAACATTAAAAAAATAAATCAAAATAATAAATTAAGGAAAGAAGAGCAGATTTAAAATAACAACAAACTTGATAATTGACACATTTACTTAAGTAAATCCGAGAAGAGTAAAAATGTTTTTGTAATTTTAGTAGAAGAGTTCAAATTAGATTTTAAAATGGAAATAAGAAAAAGCAACCAATCAATATACGATAGCCTGTACACCTCGATTTTCTCTACCTTCATCGTTATCGTAAATTCACTGTAAGATTGCTGTTTACTACACACCCAGCACACATACGGCCCACTGTGGAATGCTCTTCCAATAGTGCACCTTCAACGCAAACGCAATTATTTCCACCTAGAATGCTTGACGTTCGATACAAAATGCCTCATATAAAAACGCGTTCGTTATTGCAGTACGCCCGACGCTAACTGCTGGCTATAAAGTAATAAAACTACAGCTGGAGCTGCAACAATGGAACACCGTCGATGACAATCCTGGCATGCAATGCCCCCAGCTCCACCCGTACTTGCTGGGTGCGTTTATCGACGCCCGTAGCGAAGTAGATGGAAGAATGCAAGCCCTTTTCACGAACAGAAGAAAGTCAAAAGCGACAACTGAAATTAAAAACAGTGCTTCACTGTTCACTGAACAGTGGAATCAATCACATTGCACAAATAGTTTCGTTTCCAAACGTGGCAAGGTATGTTGAAATTATTTTCGAAATTAGTTTCTATTTCCTTCCTCTCCAGGGACGGATTCAACAGTAACTCAACAGACGCAGAACGAACGAACGAAGCGGAGGAGACACTGCTGCCCTTCCGATAGCCCACTAGCGTCCGTAAATTGCCGTTGTATGCGCGCGCGAGCGCGAGCATTTACCTGATTAAAATCTTAACGACGCTTAAGCGCAGCAACCACCGCGGAGGAGGAACCACTGCACACCTTCAGCGGCAGACCAACGCTGGTTCTGACGCTGACCAGACCAACCAGCCCGAGATTGGGATGGGAAGGGGTCGATTTTTGCGCAACACCAAACCACGCTACGGCGCGGGTAAGGGCTCGGGAACCCCGTGAATGAACCCGGGAGAGAATATGTTTATTTTATGATGCAACAGCCCTCGGACTAAATAACCGCCCTCTCGTACAGTCGTCGGGCGCACAACCACACAACCGATGATCCAGACCAGCACGCACGCGTTACACGGGTGGGCGGAAGTGTGCGTGTAAATGAGGGCACACGTGAAGGGCACGGAGCCGGTGTTCTGACGCAGAACCAGTTGTTAGAAAGGGCCACCGTTAGTGCGATGCATTGCCACATGAGAAACATGATACTGATTCGTCGAATAGAGTAAAGTATGTTGGAAGTGATGTTAGAAAACGAATGTAATGGTGTAGACATACAAAAGAAAAGGATCCAAGAGAGCAGATGATAAAAATAGAATAGAAATAAAGTAAAAACTAAGAGCTATCATACAACAATAAGACATAAATATAAAAACATAAAGTAAATTCGTATAAAACACTAAGAAAATATAAAATGTTGAATAAAAACAGTAAAAATTTCAAATAACTAAACGAAAGAGGAAAAAACTAGGAAAAAATGAAAAGAATATGAAACTTAGGAATGCTAAATGATTAAAACTGAGTTATTCAGAAAGAAATCACACAAAATGATGAACAGAAAAAACACAATATATAAAAGTAACATGACATCTCATGTAGGTATTAGAAGACACATATAACACACCTTAACGACCTCAAACCAAGTAAACACCTCAAGCCGCGTTTACTGCTACCAGTTGGTGCTCTCTCAAGGTGGTGTTAAATAAATCATACGCAGTAACGTTTCGCCTGGGGATTTCAACACATTTTATGCAAATCCAAGTCCCTCGCTCTTCCCAGCCTTTCCAAGCAAGACACACTTTTAATCCGATCTCCCACGAGCCACAAACAGCTGATCGAATTCGGTCCCCAAGTGTTTCCAAAAACGCCCGGTGGGAGATGGTCGCGCACGTGCCAGACCAAACGTTCTCCACCGGAGATTAGGCGCCTGGCGACTTAAGCTTGAAGGAGCCCCACCGGTTTGGTGCCCGATACAGTGGACCCGTGGTGGAACTATCGCGACCTACCGCCCACTCCTTCCGTTAGCACCTAAGCGGGTACGAGAAACACGTTTCTAACGAGCCCAAACGCAGCAAACCGCTTGCCCTTTCGTTCGGCCCCGTTCGGTGGAGTGACCGACCACGAGACGGTCGTGGGATTAGGAAACCGGTTCTTTTGGAGTGTCTTGTTTCGCAACACACTTCCACGGACTTGAAACCACCCGTTCAACGCTGGTGGACTACTGGACATTCTCCACCGGCAGACGATCGTCGTCTAGTAGTAGCTGCTGGGGATTTTCCACTCCATTCTGGACTTGGGCAACCTTTCGAAGTGGCACGGACAGGGTAACGGCGCTTGCATACATTTAGGCGCCGGAACCCTTTCTCGGGGTTATTTTCGGGTGGATTTTAAGCCCAGAGTCATTCAGGGAACCATCGTCAGCGCCCTCCCGTGCAAGTGCTGTTAGTGATATCGTTCTTAGTAACAAGCGCAACGTCAGGGGGGGGGAAAACACACATCAGAATGGCGTAGAGAGTTATAAAATTAATGTTGCGCGAAGAAGGATGTGCGCGCAATTAGCCGTTCGTAATAACTCACCGCTTCGATTACCAGCGAGTTTTATGAGGTGAAAGTGAGGCAAAAAGAAACCCACTTCCGGCGCGCTGCGTTTTTGATTGATGGTGTGTTCTGGGAGATGGCGTTTTTCGTTCACCGCTGCGTGCGTGCCGCGTTGAAACTTATCTCTCTCTCTCTGCTCGCAACCGTCAGGACCGGGACGGGACTGCCTGTTGGGAATGATTAATGAACGAGTAGAGGGATGGAGTGGTACGCGTGCATGCGAAAACATATCGCACCGGATAGGAAATTGAATAAATATTCATATGCGTAGTGAAGAGTGGTGCTGAGATTCCGGAACGAGGTGCCAAAGTGGATTAAAAGATTGAAAAAAAAATCACAGCTTTCTTTCCTTCTATTAAAGCTTTCTACTAAAATAGGCCAAAATTACCAGGTTTTGATAACTTCAGCAGTATAACCACATTTTATGTATTTTAAATCCCTTTCAAAAGGGACCGCAGTTGAGTGAAAGTTAATTTCTCAAGTTTCAAACCAAAAAGAGCGCTAAAAAAATTAAAAGAAATGTCAGTAAAACTAGAAAAAAGCCTTCAGTAAGGATAGGGCTTGAGCCGAAAAATTTGACGTTAGTAAAATAAACGTTCACGAGAATTGTATTTCTTTAGGCGTGCAATTGCTTTATGCGCCGAAATGTATGCAATCTGCTCGACTTTCCGGGAATATTTAGAAATATTTCATTCGGCGCGAATAATCTTGCTTTACACGATTTGCCACACAATCAGAATGTTTGTTTCTCAACAACAATGTTCATGCTGCTTTTCCTCGCCCTTCAGAAGTCACTGGCGAAGAAGAAGGAAGCGCTGGAAACAATTTCCAACGGTCAGTAACTTTTCGCCAGCGGCACTAAAGAGAAGCGAGAATGCCCTGCCCGCACTAATTGGCCCGGAGGTATCACCAACACAAAAGACAACGTACTCAAAGGCATCCCGAAACCGTTTCCGGCGGCGCTTTGCTCCGGTTCTGTTCGGACCACTCGCCTTTCTCCCACTACTAGGCGCACCACTGTGTCATTCAACCAACTTTCGACAGGTTCACACCGCCACAAACAAGGACGACAGCCATCTCGCAACTCCCCCTGTCACACCTCCTCAGGTGCCTCCGGTCCAAAAATAAAACGTGTCGCGGAAGAAGCTACAAAGCCTGACAGCGCCGGCAGGTGAACGTCTGACACGTCGTGTCATTGTCGCGGGACAATGTAGTCTCCCGGACTTCCCCCCGTAGCGTTCGGCAAGGGGCCGCGAATTTTTGCACCGGTTTCGCGCCAGCCAGACTGCACTAATCCGTTTTCCGCTCGAACTAAGATCAACGGCCTCCCCACCCCCAATTAACGGGACGCCCATCGGGTGCGGGCGATTGGGTTGTGGATCGCGAAAATCAAAAGCAGTGTTTATTGTTCGGAAATTGATTGGAATTTTTAATTTTCGTTCTTCTTCTTTACGGAGCACCGGGACGGAGGGCGAGTTGTTGCACCGGGGCGAAAGCCCCCACGGCACAAGCGCGGATAACGGTGGGACTTCCAAACGGCGTGAGGAAAATGAAGCGTGTAACCAGGCGTGCCCGCTCGGCTGTCGGATCTGCTCCCTCAACCTCTTTTCTGTCCGAGGTGGCTTTTCTGAAGACACCGGATACATTTCGGACAGCTCCGTTACGCCCGAGGCCGTTATGGGCAGCAAGAGTTCACCAGAATACGCATCGAGGGGGAGGGCGGATGCGTTGCGCTAGAACATCAATGAGATGATATCGATCCGGAGTTCCTGAAGCTCGTAATAGATGTAATCTAAGTTCAGGCAGGCCGGCGATGCTACCGGATGCTTTTCATCCGGACTTGCAGCATATAGAATGGAATGGTTTAACACAACTCGAAACAAGCTTGTCCATCCGAAGAAAAACCTATGGCGTGGGCTAAACCGATACACAAGGCAACCTCAGCCATCCATCGATCCGTAACAATCCATCATCATTTGAGCACCCACGTCCAACGGTTGCGTTTACTCCGTCGGTGACCATGGCGTGTCATTTTGACCCAATTAGACGAGTTTTGACATTTGAGAGCGAATTTTAATAACATGTTCAAAAGCTGTACTAGGTTTTAGATTAATCTTGTTTCTACCATTTATTTCTACAATAGATAAGGTGATGTTATCCTGATATGCTTTGGTACCCATAAAAGCTCAATATTACGTCAACAGCGGACATCGGATTGCATACTTTTTGGCGCATAGTGGCTATCTCTTCAAATAACCTCTTAATGTTATTAATATCAAAAGAAAAATATCATATCGTTTGTCTTGGTTATTATAAAAGTAAAAGAAGAGTCGACTTGAGAGACTAGACTGGTAGGCTGGTTCGATCGCTAATGAAGCAAACAATGCAATCACACCAAACCCGTTCCGGGGTTTTTTAGATATATGGGGAGCGCTTTATGGGCACTTTAAGATTATTGCCATGGTTTATTGCAGCAAAACTCACATCAGGGGGAGCAGAGTTCTGAATTCTGCCTAGACGAATCGGACTGGTAGCAGGAACTGATTGCTGGATCTCCCCCAATTTCCAATTTCACATATTCAATCATTCGTATCAACAGGCGCTTTGAAAAGGTATAATCAAGAGTGTACTGTAATTCGAAACGATCCTCTTTGAATAACTAATTAATCAGAATTATAAATCCAACGGCAGCTCTTCCCATCTCTTCTCCCCATCGAACGGACTATTAATAGTCCGACTGCGCGCGTTAAATATAGGACATCGGAATACTTTCCCAATTCCCAATTGCGCCATAAACAGTGTGTTCGTTCTAGCGCCCGCGACGCAATAACGAAGAAGCCAACCACGTTATCTAATTCGACAAAGCAGAACGCCGCAAAACGAGTCGTGCAAGGCGCTCCCGCTCTGACTCCTAGTTCCCACCGTATGACACCGTCCGGAACAATGTCTCGCTGGTGTTTGTCAACCACCACTTCACGAAGGGTTCTCCGCGACCGTACGTCCCGGCGATGGTCGAGGTCGGTGGCCTGCAGATCAAAGAGAAGCCGTCCCCGCTGCCCAAGGACATCCGCCAGTGGATCGAGGCTGCGGACGACGGCGTCATCCTCTTCAGTCTCGGCACGAACCTGCTCAGCTCGTCCATGCCGCCCGAGCTGCTCAGCGCCGTGGTGGAGACGTTCCGCGGGCTGAAGCAGCGCGTCATCTGGAAGTGGGACACGCAGGACATGCCGAACAAGCCGGCCAACGTGCTGCTGAAGGACTGGCTACCGCAGGACGACATACTGGCGCACCCGAACGTGCGGCTGTTCATCATGCACGGTGGGCTGGGCGGCATTGCGGAGGCCCTGTACCACGGGGTGCCGCTCGTCGGGATGCCGATGTTCGGCGATCAGCCGGTCAACTTGGCGACCGTGGAACGGGAGGGCTGGGCGTATGTGCTCCAGTTCAAAGAAATCACGGTGGAGACGTTTTCGCGGGCCGTGAACGAGGTACTGCACGAGCCCCGCTACCGGGAGAACGTACAGCGGCTGTCGCAACTGTTCCGCGATCGGCCCAACAGTGCGATGGAGACGGCCGTCTTCTGGACGGAGTACGTGATCCGCCACAAGGGAGCGCCCCACCTGCGGTATCCCGGGGCGGATTTCAACTTCTGGCAGCGCCACTCGCTGGACACGCTGGGCTTTGTTGCGGTTGTGATGGTGGCGATCTTCGCAGTGATCACGCTCGGCTGCAGACGGTGCTGCAGGCGTAAAGCGACAAAGCTGAAGCGGCAATAGGCGTCCACCCGGGGGTCGGTCAAAACGGTCACAAAGACACCCTGTTCCGACTTCATTCTCAGTAGCTAGATTTACTAGCACACAGCCACGAGCCAGTGCCATCCAAGTGAAAAAGAAACGTGAAATGAAAGCTTAATTCGTATTATGATAGATTGGTTTTTGTTCTTATTTCGCGTGCGGCTCAATTATACGCTCAACAAGTGGGCAGCCGAGGCAGGAATTCGCTGATCACATGCAGAACGTGCCGGTTCCTGGCTCGATTCGTTTTGAAAAATAGTTTGCCCACCGGTCCAACCGGTTTGCAAATGAAGCTTGGCGTGCCGTTATGAATGCTTCATCAGGGGAAGAAATCATTCCTGCCGGATAGATACGCCCGACACCGCGCGCGGACAAATGTGTAATTTGACAATCGCTGTAGGCAGCTTTACTCGGCGAAATAAGACTCCACCTCCGACCAGACGGTGGTACCTGGTTGGCAGTTCCACCTGTCTCACGTTGCCGGCGTTCGAAATCACCGGCGAGACAGTTCGGAATGACCGACTGACGTGTCACATGCAAACACCTAATCCGGTTCGAGGGACCCGAAAAAGTTCGAAGCGTGTGCGCACCGTTTGGAAAGTTGACTCCGGTAGAACAAATAAAGCCGCATGATCGATTTTCGACCACACACACACATACACACGTGGCGGTTAATGACCTTCTTACTTTTGCACAAACACGGTAATGGAGAGGTAATAAATAAACAATGTCAACGACCGGACTAACGTCACGCGCGGACACTATTGAACACTCCGTGTCCGAGTGCTCTATAGACATAAACACACTTGAAGTATCTTTCACTCACTGGCTCTCTCTGTCTGATTTTCTGGTTCGATCCAGAAAAAAGCGATTACCGCAAACGAGCCCAAAGACGTATGTACCGGGGGGCATGCTGATCGATTTAAGTGCATAATTTATGGCTATTTCCTCGTGTCTCGCGTAGTGTATTATTTTTTCTTTCAAACACACCGTACAATTATTCTTCCATCTATGTACGCTTGAGAGTGCCTGCGTGGGTACGGGTGAGTCCCTCGCTGGTAAAGAAATGCCGCACGTCATTTGTAGCTTATCCAGTTAACTTCAAACTAACTACCGATCCATACCGAAATCGATGGAAAGCGTCGTGGGAGAGTCGAAACGATCAAGATATCGTGTGTCAAATTTACATCAACACTCGGCGCTACCTGTCAGCGAGACATTCATTCTTCGGCAATTAAGAGAAATCATCCTCATGCAAATTCGATTATGGTGTACAATCCATCGAGACAGACGTTACCTGGGGAAGACAAAAAAAAAGAGTTGAAGATATGAAAATAAGACATTTATCATGAAAGAATGTAGCATTTTGGAGGAAGCGTTGTCGAGGTGATGGCAAGAATGTTTCAAGTATTCTTTGCGTTTGGGTCAAAAAACCAATGCTCTCACGAGAGCATTTGCTTCGAGATGTTATTAGATGGCCACCCCGTGAAGCGACCACCCCTGTGTTTGGTGGTGTACTGTGTTTGCCGTGCGGATGAAATTAAATGCTCGCACACCTTACATTACGCGTGTGGCACCGGGTTGGGTGTTTTGGAAGGTTTGTGTTCTGTTTAGAACTGAAAAATAATGGTCTGAATCATCTAAATGTAGAGCAGATCGTTTCCTGTGATTGTTTGGTTTAAAAATGTATGTAAAGTGTTGATTTTCTAAGGATTCTTTTATTCTCGTTTTTCCGCACAGATCGACCGCTTCGTTGGCTTCTCTTCTATCGACTCTTCTATCATTCCCTCTTATCATTCTCCTCTAACTCTCTCATTCACACACGCTCTCTGATCTCTGATCTCTGATATCTCCTTCGCTAGTCCTCCCTTTCTAACATCGCAAGCGAGGTTTGCATGTATACAATACAGTTCTATAGCTGTTTTGAGATTAGAAAATCTCAAAAGCAACATGAAACTTCCCAAGAAATTTAGAATTTATTCTATACACTCTACCTATGTCTAGCTTATGTCTCGTCATGAGTTTGAATACATTTTTATTAACCGGGGAAGGTAATTAGAGGCCTCTTCGAAAAAGAGCGCTTGCAGAACAATACTCATGATTAGTCGGTTGTATAGGTAGCGGCGGCATGCATTCTTCGTTTTGCGGAACGTTAGAAATGGCTAATGCTGTTAGCGAGTGTTTCGCCGCAAGACATTGCATTAATTGCTTGGGTTGCTCTCACAGCGATGCGAGGATGAGAGACGAAGTCAATCACTGCTCAAACGGAACGGCTGGAGCGACAAGGGTAGCAACAGAAGTAGTAACGTAACCAATAGCTAGGGAATTATTATTATAGGGTAAGTTGAACTAATGGAATGTGAAGCGAAATAATAATGAAACATAGCGCAAAACAAAACACACAAACGTCAATTCTTGTGTTGTTTTGTGTCTTCGAGAATAGCGAAGAGCACTTTTGGTTTGTCGAAAATTCGAAAGAAACGAACAAAACAGCACAGCCAGGAAAGAAAAGCTATCAAATAGAGGGAAAATGGAACAAAATTGGTAGAATATAAAAATCGGTAAACAAAGAAGTAAATTGGAAAGGTAATGAAATATACAAACGTATCTAAAAGACTGGAAAGAAACATTTAAAAAACGAAAACAAAACTTGAAACGAAAAAAAGCACATTACACAGCAAAGGCGCAAATGAATAAAATTATCGAAGTTTAATGAGACGTCTCGTAGCCAGCCGCGAAGGAAACGTCTGGCGATAAAAGTGTGAAAAGAAAAGGCTCACGTACAAAGCGAAGAGTGATTTTTAATTGTGATCTCGTTATCGCAATCGCCGTTTTCCGCTCACTGGACCATTTACTTATTTTGTGTGAGTGTGTGTGGGAGGGGAAGGGGGGGGGGCGACCGTGATCGTAATTGGATGCGGTTCACACTGAATTTCACTGCTGCTTTTCATTGTTTGGTGTTGCTTTTTATTTTTTTTCTTATGTTTTTTGTTTCGTTTGTTTCAAATTTGTTTTGTTTTCGTTTGTTCGATTCAGTGTACTGTTTTGTTTTACAAATTGTATTGTTTTCTTTTTGCTTAAAGTAATACTAACTGTCAGCTTCACCAATTTGTCTCACGTTGTTCGTTGTTTCCTATTGTTTTCATGTTTATTACATCATTTAAATAACCGTGTTTCTTCTTGTGTCTTTTTTGTTTTATAATTTAATTTCAAACTTTCGATTATACCAACCTTTTTTCCAAACCCCCATGCATCATAAACTTATCTTCATCGGCTAAAATCCAATCCAATTTCAGATGTTACAACCTTCCCAATTTGGCCGATAGCGGCATTCAGTGGGTGTGAGAGATTTTCCTATTTTTCGCCCAGCCACCCACACCTTTCACTTACCATTTCGATTCGTGTTTCTGTTGATCGCCGACATACACAGAGAGAGAGAGAAAAACACGCATCATTACATGCAAACGACCACCACTTTCTCCGCGTGCGAATGCGAAAGGCTTTTCCTTGTACAGCATCCAAACTGTGAATTGGAAAAGGTGCTCCAAGCGTTTTTCCTTTTCTCGACACCCGAACACACACCGCGGCAGTGGCAGCCAGCCCAATTGATAGGCAAATTCATTTCCCAAAGGGGGGCTGCATTGGAAAAAATGCGCCGTATGTCGATGGTATGCTGCTGCGTGCAGTTTTCCCATCAGCTCAACCACCCTCTCTTGGGAGGATGTAAACGTGGCAAACTATCGAAGGGACCAGCGCCGTGTCATCATTGAGGGTTTGGGAATTTGCAAGATTTGTTTCACCCCTTTCCGTGCTATAGTTTTCATGTCTCCAGCAACGGGGGGAGGTCTCGTTCGGGGAATGGGATCAATACAAACACGCGAGCAAAGAAAATGAAAATAAAGGAGAGATGAAAGTGAGAAAACGAATTTGGAGCTGGAGGAGCTTTTCCTCCGGCCACCGCTAGCCACCACAGCTGAGCTTATTACTCGCTCCGGA
>KZ067736.1:27477-44206 GCA_002091845.1 Anopheles cracens | reverse complement strand
AAGGCGAAGGTTGAGCGCGCGAAACAACCGAAACGGATATCCGTCCGCCCCCCCACGACGTAGCCCTGTGTGGTGGCGCAGGTGAAAATGGAATGTTTCCTCTCCCCCTGGACGTCTGTTTTGTTGTGCTTTTTCCCTCCCTTCCTTTCACTCACATCTCGTTCCACCGCGCCGGAACGAATTGGGGGCAAATGACTTCGTGAAGGCAAACGAGAGAAAAAGGTGGCGTAGATTCAATCTGCACCTATTGTCTGGATGGTTCGATCCCCCTGGGAACCGGCCGGGAAACCGGCCGAAGGTTGCGCCCGGGCTTTGCGAATTGGGTTCGATTTTCCACTGATTGAATGTTGAACTTCTTCTCCGCTGGGGCCGTGGCTAGCACGGGACGTTCACGGTGGACGTCAATCATAAACACGGACGGTTTATGGTGGTCTTTCCGATCGTTTTGATACGATGAGACGTCAACTTTGAATTGTGGGCTGGAGACGAGCAATGAAAGTTTCATTGTAACGCTTTGTTGCTGTGTGTGTGTGTTTTTTCAGACTCGCAAAAGCTTCTTTTCGCCGGATAGGTCCGCCGCACGGGGGAACATTAGGTGAAGGTGTAAGTTCTGCGCGTTTCGCAGGATGGTTTTAGGATGCTACAAATTCAAATAAAAATGTATTCAAACTCATGACGAGACATAAGCTAGACATAGGTAGAGTGTATAGAATAAATTCTAAATTTCTTGGGGAGTTTCATGTTGCATTTGAGATTTTCTAATCTCAAAACAGCTATAGACCTGTATTGTATACATGCAAACCTCGCTTGCGATGTTAGAAAGGGAGGACTAGCGAAGGAGATATCAGAGATCAGAGATCAGAGAGCGTGTGTGAATGAGAGAGTTAGAGGAGAATGATAAGAGGGAATGATAGAAGAGTCGATAGAAGAGAAGCCAACGAAGCGGTCGATCTGTGCGGAAAAACGAGAATAAAAGAATCCTTAGAAAATCAACACTTTACATACATTTTTAAACCAAACAATCACAGGAAACGATCTGCTCTACATTTAGATGATTCAGACCATTATTTTTCAGTCCTAAACAGAACACAAACCTTCCAAAACACCCAACCCGGTGCCACACGCGTAATGTAAGGTGTGCAAGCATTTAATTTCATCCGCACGGCAAACACAGTACACCACCGAACACAGGGGTGGTCGCTTCACGGGGTGGCCATCTAATAACATCTCGAAGCAAATGCTCTCGTTTCGGCAAAACCGATTGGAAACCGATATTGCTTTCCAATTTTGCGTTTGAGGCAGTTCGCTTTTGGGCAGGAGGCGATCCAATCCCGACGTAAACGCGAGGTGTGCTTTAAATCGACGCGTATTGTTGTGATTCGTTGCTTCTTCTTGGAAACATTTTCATCATTCCCCCCTTCACAATCGTAATAATCGCATAACATAATTGCGGTGTGTTTACTGCTCCGTTGTGAATGGCGAATGCATAATTGGATGAAAGTGGACAATCTTGCTAGCATCACGAATTCGGGATGGAAAATTTGCATCGCATGCCACCCCTACCTATAGAACCGACTAATCATGAGTATTGTTCTGCAAGCGCTCTTTTTCGAAGAGGCCTCTAATTACCTTCCCCGGTTTGGCGGGGGATTGCGCGGCATCAACCCTATCAATCTCGATCCGCTTTCTTCTTCTGCGGCTGTTTTTGATTCCAAAAAAAACGTTTACATCGCTTCTACTCCCATGAAATTTGTCACCAGTTCACGTCTTCCTTCTTCGTTCGCTGTATTGTGTATTGTCTTGTTCTGGGTAGCTTTGCCACCTACAAACTTTAGCGGCAATAGCACAAACACACACACACTCCCACAAAAAAGAACGCCGGTATGTAATGATGACCGTTATATCTCAGGAGACCGCTAATTTTTGGAAGATTATCTACGACCCGCTTTCGACTCAACCTCATCGCCGCGTCGCGAAACGCGCAATCATGGGAATGGCTTCTTTAGTTAATTATACATTCACACCAGGCCGGTGCGATGCGATAAACCTAATCTTGGACCCGGGGATTGTTGGTGAGATGGTCAATTAAAACTTGTCCCTGCGGGAATGTCGGCATGTCTGGAGAGGTCCCCGTCCCCATAACATTAGGAGGGAGGGTGATTTTAGCTACTATCGTAGTACACACAGCACGTACACCAAACCACTCTGAGGCACTCTTGGTAAAATAGTCTTCCGGTGTGTGAGTATTCTTAAGTCTTGCCGGAGGCACCGGCTCGAGGTACTCGCTTTGCTTCCCTGCACGCTTACCTCCCTAAAAGTCAACAAAAGCGTCTAACCTATATGCGTAAGAAAAAAACAATAACGTATAACGCTACACAGCTGCAAAGGCGGTTAGAAGATCCCGCAGCGCTTCTGGAGCGGCTTGCGCTTCACCAATGGCCTCGTCAGGGTGATCGTGTTGCTGGCGGCTTTTCACACTTTTATCGCCAGACGTTTCCTTCGCGGCTGGCTACGAGACGTCTCATTAAACTTCGATAATTTTATTCATTTGCGCCTTTGCTGTGTAATGTGCTTTTTTTCGTTTCAAGTTTTGTTTTCGTTTTTTAAATGTTTCTTTCCAGTCTTTTAGATACGTTTGTATATTTCATTACCTTTCCAATTTACTTCTTTGTTTACCGATTTTTATATTCTACCAATTTTGTTCCATTTTCCCTCTATTTGATAGCTTTTCTTTCCTGGCTGTGCTGTTTTGTTCGTTTCTTTCGAATTTTCGACAAACCAAAAGTGCTCTTCGCTATTCTCGAAGACACAAAACAACACAAGAATTGACGTTTGTGTGTTTTGTTTTGCGCTATGTTTCATTATTATTTCGCTTCACATTCCATTAGTTCAACTTACCCTATAATAATAATTCCCTAGCTATTGGTTACGTTACTACTTCTGTTGCTACCCTTGTCGCTCCAGCCGTTCCGTTTGAGCAGTGATTGACTTCGTCTCTCATCCTCGCATCGCTGTGAGAGCAACCCAAGCAATTAATGCAATGTCTTGCGGCGAAACACTCGCTAACAGCATTAGCCATTTCTAACGTTCCGCAAAACGAAGAATGCATGCCGCCGCTACCTATACAACCGACTAATCATGAGTATTGTTCTGCAAGCGCTCTTTTTCGAAGAGGCCTCTAATTACCTTCCCCGGTTTGGCGGGGGATTGCGCGGCATCAACCCTATCAATCTCGATCCGCTTTCTTCTTCTGCGGCTGTTTTTGATTCCAAAAAAAAACGTTTACATCGCTTCTACTCCCATGAAATTTGTCACCAGTTCACGTCTTCCTTATTCGTTCGCTGTATTGTGTATTGTCTTGTTCTGGGTAGCTTTGCCACCTACAAACTTTAGCGGCAATAGCACAAACACACACACACTCCCACAAAAAAGAACGCCGGTATGTAATGATGACCGTTATATCTCAGGAGACCGCTAATTTTTGGAAGATTATCTACGACCCGCTTTCGACTCAACCTCATCGCCGCGTCGCGAAACGCGCAATCATGGGAATGGCTTCTTTAGTTAATTATACATTCACACCAGGCCGGTGCGATGCGATAAACCTAATCATGGACCCGGGGATTGTTGCTGAGATGGTCAATTAAAACTTGTCCCTGCGGGAATGTCGGCATGTCTGGAGAGGTCCCCGTCCCCATAACATTAGGAGGGAGGGTGATTTTAGCTACTATCGTAGTACACACAGCACGTACACCAAACCACTCTGAGGCACTCTTGGTAAAATAGTCTTCCGGTGTGTGAGTATTCTTAAGTCTTGCCGGAGGCACCGGCTCGAGGTACTCGCTTTGCTTCCCTGCACGCTTACCTCCCTAAAAGTCAACAAAAGCGTCTAACCTACATGCGTTAGAAAAAAAACAATAACGTATAACGCTACACAGCTGCAACCCCTCTAAGGTGCTTAGAAGATCCCGCAGCGCTTCTGGAGCGGCTTGCGCTTCACCAATGGCCTCGTCAGGGTGATCGTGTTGCTGGCGGCTTTCGACTGAAACGTCGGACTAAAGGCACTGATCGTCGGCTGGCTGATGGGGGCCGACTGGCTGTACTGCTGCTTCATCATCTGGTGGCACTTGGTCGCCAGGTACCGGAAGACCGTCGCCACGTTCACGTCCTCCTTGACGGACGTGCGGATCAACCGGCAGCCGAGCGCGTGCGCCAGCGCTTCCGCCTCCTCGAACGACACGACCGCCTGATCCATCAGGTCGATCTTGTTCTGGACTAGCACGGTCGGGATCTCGCTGCACTCGTTCTCCACCTTGCGCTTCCACTCGCGGATCGCCTCGAACGAAGCGCGGTCCGTCGTGCTGAACGTCAGAACGCAGGCCTGCGCCCCCCGATAGTACGCCTTCGTGATCGCGTCGAACTCCTCCTGGCCGGCCGTGTCCCACAGCATGATCCGGATGTCTTCGCCGTCAATTTCGATCTGCCGCTCGAGAAAGTCAACCCCGATCGTCTTCTTGTAGTCCTTCGTGTAGATGCCCTTGCAGTACCGCTGTACCATGGAGGTTTTGCCGACGCCACCATTGCCGACCACGATCACCTTCAGCGCGATCTCGAGCTCCTCTTCTAGCATTTTCGATTGACTGTGCTTACTCCGGACGGTGATGACTTGCTGGCACGAAGATCCGCACCCGGTGCCAATGTTTGGTGACTTGGCGCGATTCTAACCTAGAACTCACACGCTCCAACGCTCTGGATCGAAACTACTCTGGGTCATAGTACTCCCTTGCTAGAGCATCCTCTGTTCCGTTTAGTTACAACCAGACTTAGCGGACACACAAAACATGGACACATCAAGCACACCGGGTCACGTCTACATCTATGACACCGGACCTAAAAAAGACAGGTGACTACTTTGCGTCTTCGTGTCTTTCTTCGTAGGAAGTGTTTTTTGGAGGTAGTTGAAGTCAGCAAGGTCTTGTGTCGGGTTCCCTGTCTGGTAGTCGTCCGGTGGAACACATCATGAGCTACAACCGATCAGTACGTTAACCTGCAAACACACAAGACATGATACTTAACGACGAGTTCTGGGAAGTCCAATAAGAATTTTCTGTGCGATTGCTACACCAAGTAGGGAGAGTTAAAGTGTACAGAAGACCAACCAATTACAACCCGCGGGTTCTACATAGATCGTGTGTGAGTTATTGTTAAGGCTACACTGCAGGAGAAACTCCACTGTCTGGAGTTCGTGGAGTTCCTCCGAGCGAAAGGTTAATCGAAGAGTCAAAGAAGTTGTTGTCAGTCGCAAAACCCGTACCGTACCGAAAGGAGGAAGAATCAATATTTTATACACGCTACAATTGATGGCAGAGCGCCTCCACCAGCAAGCGCGGCACGGGAAATTTGATCAATCGTGCTATATATCGCCTGCATAAATAACAAATAACGTTCCGAGAGGCGATTGCTTCGCTATAACGAACTCGCGGTGTTGCATAGCCGCCTCGCGGGTGGAGAAAAGCACAACGGTACCCGGCAACGATTCGTGACGGTGAGAAGCGCTCCACGGTGTTGCAAACTCAGTAACTCCACCGGCGGTGTATCTCCGGGAACACTCCAAATCCAAGACGACGTCAATCACAACCGGCTGCAGAGAGGGAGGGTTAAAATACGTTCACAATACGTTGCAAAAATCACACCCTCTCCCTCTCTAACCGGTGCTTTGCCGACGTTGTATTAGCATAGCAAAAGTTTTTTAGCAAACGATCTCGAATCAGCGTCGAAGAAGTGCAAAGCGCGCAAGAGGTATTACACGTATAACGACAATGGTCGCCGCTTCGCCTTCGACAGTCGTTAGGGATGCGCAAAAGCACAGCAAGTGTGCACAAAAGGACAACAAAGCAGAACGGAACGATTAACATAAATAAATACAAACAAACTAATCCAGTTTGTTTTTCACCCGCTTCACCCGTAAACCATGGCTCAAACTGTTTTTGTTACCAACCGACTTCCTACGGAGGATAGTTTTTCTTACTCGCATATTCGCACACCAAAAAGCGAATCCTACGAAGGAGTCTCCGAGGAGACTCCGTACGACTAGAATTCTAATGAGTCGAGGCTTGCTTTCTTGACATGCCTCTGCCGCCGCAGCCACCATAGGCGGTTGAAGTCACATACTATTTACTACATGATCAACTCCTCCCTAACCCAACACTCTTCACCCACAGTGGGTGAACTCAGCAGACAGGAAAATTGATTGAAAGAATCGATTTTTTTTTTTTATATACGGACGATCTTTGTCATTAAAGTTTGGGACGGTCTCAGCGATCAGCGGGAAGTTACGGGGGAAGCGAGAGTTGTTCGGTCGAAGATGCAAAGAACCCGTATGTGCGTTTGAAAAGTCCACTAAGGCAACAAGGTTGTTTCTACCTCGCATCTACTGATGGAAGTCGATGCTTCAGCCTACGCGCCGCGCAAAATACACTCGAGGTAACGTTCGCAGGAGCAAAAAAAAACCTTCCTCAACGTGTATGCAAGAAGGTTCTCGTTTAAATTGGTCTGAAAATTTCATTTACCAATTCCTTTCGCATGAGACCATGTTGTGGCAGAGCGGGTAGAGGAGGGGTAATGTTTTTCTCACCAGTTTCAATGGCACGCAATGCTGTTTCTGTTATTTTTTCTTGCTATCGCGGGTCTACGTGAGGGGTTGCATGTGGCTGTGGAAAAAACACCGTTTTCAATTGCCCTTCGATTGGCGTTTCGAAGCGACACGACCGACCGAAGAGGAAAACCGGACTACTTTCATACTTTATTTAACGTGCAATTGGGGGGTTTTCTGTTTCGCCGGGCAAATTGAATCATGCACCGGCATTCCGTTCGTAACGATTTTGTAATAAAGGTGAGTATAATCCGTATTATAAGCCGCTTCATTTAATAACGTATAAAGGAAGACGTTGTTGGGAAAGTTTGTGAATGGCGAATGCATAATTGGATGAAAGTGGACAATCTTGCTAGCATCACGAATTCGGGATGGAAAATTTGCATCGCGTAGTAGGAGTGTAGGAGTGTAAGAGTCCCAACTGGCAGAGGGAGAGGTTTCGCGATCGTTTTTTAAATGCTTTTCAGACCTGCTTCGTACAATTTTCTTGTTTCGAGCGAAAATGAAAACAATTGCATAATGGCAAAATTTTGAGAAGTTTGGCAATTAACTGTGTTTGTGTATGTGCGTTTTGTTTTCAATCGCAAAAATTACTTTCGTTTAGGTCCACGGGCCAAAATATGTAAATTGTGGTTCCCATTCCCATTGGACCTCGCCATGTGGTGGTTCTTTTGTCCGCTCTCGGCACAGCTCGTACGAGGAAGCATTTCGAAAAACCTCCGAGGCTGACGTCCGGCTTCCCTTTGCAATTATCTTAATCCATATCATTACCCTGTGAACGTACGTCGGTGTAGTGTGTATAATTTACCTCCAAAAGGGACTGGTTTGTTCTAACGCCTCGTTTGCGTACATAGCATAGGGCGCCATATTTTTGGGCGAAACATATGTTTCCCGGCTGCAACACCCATACGGTGTTGGAATAAGATTGGTTCGAGTTCAATTATGAACCGGTTTTTTTTCCATCTAATAACATCTCGAAGCAAATGCTCTCGTTTCGGCAAAACCGATTGGAAACCGATATTGCTTTCCAATTTTGCGTTTTGTGGCAGTTCGCTTTTGGGCAGGAGGCGATCCAATCCCGACGTAAACGCGAGGTGTGCTTTAAATCGACGCATATTGTTGTGATTCGAACTCGTTGCTTCTTCTTGGAACCGTTTTCATCATTCCCCCCTTCACAATCGTAATAATCGCATACCATAATCGCGCTGTGTTTACTGCTCCATTGTGAATGGCGAATGCATAATTGGATGAAAGTGGACAATCTTGCTAGCATCACGAATTCGGGATGGAAAATTTGCATCGCGTAGTAGGAGTGTAGGAGTGTAAGAGTCCCAACTGGCAGAGGGAGAGGTTTCGCGATCGTTTTTTAAATGCTTTTCAGACCTGCTTCGTACAATTTTCTTGTTTCGAGCGAAAATGAAAACAATTGCATAATGGCAAAATTTTGAGAAGTTTGGCAATTAACTGTGTTTGTGTATGTGCGTTTTGTTTTCAATCGCAAAAATTACTTTCGTTTAGGTCCACGGGCCAAAATATGTAAATTGTGGTTCGCATTCCCATTGGACCTCGCCATGTGGTGGTTCTTTTGTCCGCTCTCGGCACAGCTCGTACGAGGAAGCATTTCGAAAAACCTCCGAGGCTGACGTCCGGCTTCCCTTTGCAATTATCTTAATCCATATCATTACCCTGTGAACGTACGTCGGTGTAGTGTGTATAATTTACCTCCAAAAGGGACTGGTTTGTTCTAACGCCTCGTTTGCGTACATAGCATAGGGCGCCATATTTTTGGGCGAAACATATGTTTCCCGGCTGCAACACCCATACGGTGTTGGAATAAGATTGGTTCGAGTTCAATTATGAACCGGTTTTTTTTATATACGGACGATCTTTGTCATTAAAGTTTGGGACGGTCTCAGCGATCAGCGGGAAGTTACGGGGGAAGCGAGAGTTGTTCGGCTTTCCAAACGTCTGCAGAACGCAGTGCAGCGGTGAGAACTAACTCGCACGGGTATCGCTCGAATGGTATGCTTTATACGTGCAGTGTGCCCGAGAGTGCCCAGAGCTTTATCAGCGGCCGAGTGGTGCTGATTACTGCCCCCGCTGCCGTGTAGTGTTCCTAGCAGCAGTAAGCAGTTACAGTGAGCGTGATTTATTCAATTCGCCTCGATGAAACCAGGTAACATGACTAGGCACCCTTTGCCTAATGAGAAGGTCGTTTCCGTCCAAGAAGCTGTGGTCGCGCTATTGACGTTCGGTTCGTTATCTTATCACCGCGGGAAGCAGACTGAATGGGACACTTCAACGCACCGAGAACAGCTGATCGGTCTGCGGTCTAGTAGATGCCATCCCTGGCAATGACTTTCCCGTTTTTAATCGTGCTCCCGAAGCTGGGTTGAATTCTGTCGCATCATACAAACCGTGGCCTCTATTGAGGACGGTGGTCCGCTGGAAACAGCTCCCTGTGGAGATAACCAGCCGGGCTTATCGCGCGGTTCGCGTGCGTTGAGTGCGATAGGTACTTACTCGTAGGCAGCCCGCTGATGGTATCTCCAGACGATGGCCAACGCTTCCTCGAACAGAAACCCGACAATGTTGGTGAGCCGCTCCGAGAACGACATCGGGTTCGTCAGCCCCAGCATCATGTTCGGGATGGTGGAGATCGGCGTCGGGTTGCCGACGATCGAGTTCACGATGGCCATGGGTGCGTTTGGGTTCACCATCACGGTGGGACAGCCCAGCATGTGCGCGATACCGAGCGCACCGTCGCTCATGATGCCGGTGATGAGCAGATCGTAGCCTTCCGGTTCCTTCAGCAGACTTTGGAACTCGGCCGAACGGAGCGTTTTGTTGAGCGGAGCGGTACTCAGTCGCAGCATCTCCGGCATAAACTTTATCATCGCCCACCGGGAGTTGCTGTTCTCGAACTGGGTTTTTGTGAAATCTGAGGTGAAAAAAGTGGGTTGGGATTGGAATAAGGTTGCCTGAGCTTCTGGTATGCCCAACGGGGAGCCAACCTGTTGCCCATGGGTCCATTGGGATCGTGATCTTGCGGTAGTTGGCGAGCGTCTCCGACTCCTTGTAGGGGCTCACCATCGTCACCTGATGGCCACGGCGTGCCAGCTCCTTCATCAGTGCATCCTGCACGATCACGTGCGATCGGCTCGGGCTCGTATTGATGCCCAGTATCCTGTAGCTTGCCACCAGTGGCACTAGCACCACACACAACACTACCAACGTCGGAATAGTAACCGCAAGAGAAATTCTTTGCACATAAAGAATTTGTTGGTAATTTAGATGGCATTGGAATATATAATTCATCTAGATCACTTTCCCAGGAACGAACTCGGTAGGATAAACGAAAACGGACGAAGGTTGAACACAGGCACGAATTGACAAATTGTAATGAACTCACATAAACGGACAAATGAATACAACAGAAGCTATCAGAGAGTTGACCGCGTACTAACATCATTTTTTCGAATCGGAACATTATCGCATGATTGATGGTGTGTTCTGGGAGATGGCGTTTTTCGTTCACCGCTGCGTGCGTGCCGCGTTGAAACTTATCTCTCTCTCTCTCTCTGCTCGCAACCGTCAGGACCGGGACCGGACTCCCTGTTGGGAATGATTAATGAACGAGTAGAGGAATGGAGTGGTACGCGTGCATGCGAAATCATATCGCACCGGATAGGAAATTGAATAAATATTCATATGCGTAGTGAAGAGTGGTGCTGAGATTCCGAAACGAGGTGCCAAAGTGGATGAAAAGATTGAAAAAAATATTACAGCTTTCTTTCCTTCTACTAAAGCTTTCTACTAAAAAAGGCGAAAATTACCAGGTTTTGATAACTTCACCAGTATCACCACATTTAATGTATTTTAAGCCCCTTAAAAAAGGGATCGCAGTTGAGTGAAAGTTAATTTATCAAGTTTCAAACCAAAAAGAGTGCAAAAAGTTAAAAGAAATGTCAGTAAAACTAGAAAAAAAAACCATAAGTAAGGATAGGGCTTGAGCCAAAACATTAAACGTTAGTAAAATAAACGTTCACGAGAATTGTATTTCTTTAGGCGTGAAGTTGCTTTATGCGCCGAAATGTATGCAATCTGCTCGACTTTCCGGGAATATTTAGAAATATTTCATTCGGCGCGAATAATCTTGCTTTACACGATTTTCCACGCAATCACAATGTTTGTTTTTCAACAACAATGTTCATGCTGCTTTTCCTCGCCCTTCAAAAGTCACTGGCGAAGAAGAAGGAAGCGCTGGAAACAATTTCCAACGGTCAGTAACTTTTCGTCAGCGGCACTAAAGAGAAGCGAGAGTGCCCTGCCCGCACTAATTGGCCCGGAGGTATCACCAACACAAAAGACAAAGTACTCAAAGGCATCCCGAAACCGTTTCTGGCGGCGCTTTGCTCCGGTTCTGCTCGGACCACTCGCCTTTCTCCCACTACTAGGCGCACCACCGTGTCATTCAACCAACTTTCGACAGGTTCACACCGCCACAAACAAGGACGACAGCCATCTCGCAACTCCCCCTGTCACACCTCCTCAGGTGCCTCCGGTCCAAAAATAAAACGTGTCGCGGAAGAAGCTACAAAGCCTGACAGCGCCGGCAGGTGAACGTCTGACACGTCGTGTCATTGTCGCGGGACAATGTAGTCTCCCGGACTTCCCCCCGTAGCGTTCGGCAAGGGGCCGCGAATTTTTGCACCGGTTTCGCGCCAGCCAGACTGCACTAATCCGTTTTCCGCTCGAACTAAGATCAACGGCCTCCCCACCCCCAATTAACGGGACGCCCATCGGGTGCGGGCGATTGGGTTGTGGATCGCGAAAATCAAAAGCAGTGTTTATTGTTCGGAAATTGATTGGAATTTTTAATTTTCGTTCTTCTTCTTTACGGAGCACCGGGACGGAGGGCGAGTTGTTGCACCGGGGCGAAAGCCCCCACGGCACAAGCGCGGATAACGGTGGGACTTCCAAACGGCGTGAGGAAAATGAAGCGTGTAACCAGGCGTGCCCGCTCGGCTGTCGGATCTGCTCCCTCAACCTCTTTTCTGTCCGAGGTGGCTTTTCTGAAGACACCGGATACATTTCGGACAGCTCCGTTACGCCCGAGGCCGTTATGGGCAGCAAGAGTTCACCAGAATACGCATCGAGGGGGAGGGCGGATGCGTTGCGCTAGAACATCAATGAGATGATATCGATCCGGAGTTCCTGAAGCTCGTAATAGATGTAATCTAAGTTCAGGCAGGCCGGCGATGCTACCGGATGCTTTTCATCCGGACTTGCAGCATATAGAATGGAATGGTTTAACACAACTCGAAACAAGCTTGTCCATCCGAAGAAAAACCTATGGCGTGGGCTAAACCGATACACAAGGCAACCTCAGCCATCCATCGATCCGTAACAATCCATCATCATTTGAGCACCCACGTCCAACGGTTGCGTTTACTCCGTCGGTGACCATGGCGTGTCATTTTGACCCAATTAGACGAGTTTTGACATTTGAGGGCGAATTTTAATAACATGTTCATAAGCTGTACTAGGCTTTAGATTAATCTTGTTTTTACCATTTATCTCTACAAGAAATAAGGTGATGTTGGTGATGTTATCCTGATATGCTTTGGTACTCATAAAAGCTCAATATTACGTCAACAGCGTACATTCACCCAAGGATTGCATACTTTTTGGCGCATAGTGGCTATCTCTTCAAATAACCTCTTAATGTTATTAATATCAAAAGAAAAATAGCATATCGTTTGTCTTGGTTATTATAAAAATAAAAGAAGAGTCGACTTGAGAGATTAGACTGGTAGGCTGGTTCGATCGCTAATGAAGCAAACAATGCAATCACACCAAACCCGTTCCGGGGTTTTATAGATATATGGGGAGCGTTTTATGGGCACTTTAAGATTATTGCCACGGTTTATGGCAGCAAAACTCACATCAGGGGGAGCCGAGTTCTGAATTCTGCCTAGACGAATCGGACTGGTAACAGGAACTGATTGCTGGGTCTCTCCTATTTCCAATTTCACATATTCAATCATTCGTATCAACAGGCGCTTTGAAAAGGTATAATCAAGAGTGTACTGTAATTCGAAACGATCCTCTTTGAATAACTAATTAATCAGAATTATAAATCCACCGGCAGTTCTTCCCATCTCTTCTCCCCATCGAACGGGCTATTAATAGTCCGACTGCGCGCGTTAAATATAGGACATCTGAGTACTTTCCCAATTCCCAATTGCGCCATAAACAGTGTGTCTGTTCTAGCGCCCGCGACGCAATAGCCAAGAAGCCAACCACGTTATCTAATTCGACAAAGCAGAACGCCGCAAAACGAGTCGTGCAAGGCGCTCCCGCTCTGACTCCTCAAAAGTGCATCACGTAATCCAATTAACAGGTGGAAACCGGGAACGCGTGCAGTGAAAAGTTTCATTTTCATTCCAGACCCCGCCGTCGTCGTTGCTACGATGGGGTAGGGAAGAAACAAAACGTCCCTGGAAACGCAGCGATTGGTTGGGTTGTGGAGCTGACAGCGGCACGATGATTGAAATCGAAACCGTGCTGCTGCTGCACGGCGAACCCAGGTCAGGGACACTCGTGGGGTTTCGCCCAGAACGAGCGAACTGTAATCGAGAACGAGAACAATCGGGCACCGGTGTGAGGATTGGTAATTCGGAAAAATTACCCGTTTGATAGAGGGAGGAAAAACCCAGCGCAGCTTGATGGATGTCTGCCCACTACAAAGTAGAGCACGCGACGCTGGCAATAATTAGCGCGGAAATTGTTTATATTAGGGAGGCTCGTAGCGCCTGAATGTAGGCAACCACGTAGCACGCACGTGGTCGTATATCCGCGCTCGAAAGGCGTTCCCAGAAACAGACGTGACACGGGTTCCGCACGAACATATAGCCCAGACGCGGGATGAACATTTAATATAACTCTCCTTAGCGTTTGCAATCTTCATGCTGGGGCTCTATTGAAGCATGAAAATGCGCTTGTGGTTCTTGTGGAGCCCGCACACGTCAGTTCGTTATTCGTCGAATGATTGAAATGCTGTGATTTTTTGTATGCATACTTCCAAAGAGGACGGTGTGTGAGTACAAATATGCGAATCATGTAAATTTGTGCCCAATACGTGCTCCGGGCGGAATGATGGTACCCTGAAGGATGGCACACTAAGGGCGCACGTGAAAGCGAAATCGATACTGCATCGTCGCCGGCATATTGCTATTTATGCAGCACATACCATACACGCGGCTACGTTCCTTGCACCGTCAGGACTCCTTCTGCTCGATGGTGGCGCGACAGGATGGCGCACGATGAATATCCCGTGTACGTGCATACCACCATACTACTTGCGAAGGCATGTTCCCCCCTCAAGAGTTGTGCATGTCCCGAAAATTTGACACCGTCTATAGCTTCGACAAAAGGAATGAAATTACATGCCGGCCGTCCTCAATAGAGGCCACGGTTTGTATGATGCGACAGAATTCAACCCAGCTTCGGGAGCACGATTAAAAACGGGAAAGTCGTTCCAAAGTCTGCTGAAGGAACCGGAAGGCTACGATCTGCTCATCACCGGCATCATGAGCGACGGTGCGCTCGGTATCGCGCACATGCTGGGCTGTCCCACCGTGATGGTGAACCCAAACGCACCCATGGCCATCGTGAACTCGATCGTCGGCAACCCGACGCCGATCTCCACCATCCCGAACATGATGCTGGGGCTGACGAACCCGATGTCGTTCTCGGAGCGGCTCACCAACATTGTCGGGTTTCTGTTCGAGGAAGCGTTGGCCATCGTCTGGAGATACAATCAGCGGGCTGCCTACGAGTAAGTACCTATCGCACTCAACGCACGCGAACCGCGCGATAAGCCCGGCTGGTTATCTCCACAGGGAGCTGTTTCCAGCGGACCACTTCCCACCGTATGACACCGTCCGGAACAATGTCTCGCTGGTGTTTGTCAACCACCACTTCACGAAGGGTTCCCCGCGACCGTACGTCCCAGCGATGGTGGAGGTCGGTGGCCTGCAGATCAAAGAGAAGCCGTCCCCGCTGCCCGAGGACATCCGCCAGTGGATCGAGGGAGCGGACGACGGCGTCATCCTCTTCAGTCTCGGCACGAACCTGCTCAGCTCGTCCATGCCGGCCGAGCTGCTCAGCGCCGTGCTGGAGACGTTCCGCGGGCTGAAGCAACGCGTCATCTGGAAGTGGGACACGCAGGACATGCCGAACAAGCCGGCCAACGTGCTGCTGAAGGACTGGCTACCGCAGGACGACATACTGGCGCACCCGAACGTGCGGCTGTTCATCATGCACGGTGGGCTGGGCGGCATTGCGGAGGCCCTGTACCACGGGGTGCCGCTCGTCGGGATGCCGATGTTCGGCGATCAGCCGGTCAACTTGGCGACCGTGGAACGGGAGGGCTGGGCGTATGTGCTCCAGTTCAAAGAAATCACGGTGGAGACGTTCTCGCGGGCCGTCAACGAGGTACTGCACGAGCCCCGCTACCGGGAGAACGTACAGCGCCTGTCGCAACTGTTCCGCGATCGGCCCAACAGTGCGATGGAAACGGCCGTCTTCTGGACGGAGTACGTGATCCGCCACAAGGGAGCGCCCCACCTGCGGTATCCCGGGGCGGACTTCAACTTCTGGCAGCGCCACTCGCTGGATACGCTGGGCTTTGTTGCGGTTGTGATGGTGACGATCTTCGCAGTGATCACGCTCGGCTGCAGACGGTGCTGCAGGCGGAAAGCGACAAAGCTGAAGCGGCAATAGGCGTCCACCCGGGGGTCGGTCAAAACGGTCACAAAGACACCCTGTTCCGACTTCATTCTCAGTAGCTAGATTTACTAGCACACAGCCACGAGCCAGTGCCATCCAAGTGAAAAAGAAACGTGAAATGAAAGCTTAATTCGTATTATGATAGATTGGTTTTTGTTCTTATTTCGCGTGCGGCTCAATTATACGCTCAACAAGTGGGCAGCCGAGGCAGGAATTCGCTGATCACATGCAGAACGTGCCGGTTCCTGGCTCGATTCGTTTTGAAAAATAGTTTGCCCACCGGTCCAACCGGTTTGCAAATGAAGCTTGGCGTGCCGTTATGAATGCTTCATCAGGGGAAGAAATCATTCCTGCCGGATAGATACGCCCGACACCGCGCGCGGACAAATGTGTAATTTGACAATCGCTGTAGGCAGCTTTACTCGGCGAAATAAGACTCCACCTCCGACCAGACGGTGGTACCTGGTTGGCAGTTCCACCTGTCTCACGTTGCCGGCGTTCGACGAAATCACCGGCGAGACAGTTCTGAATGACCGACTGACGTGTCACATGCAAACACCTAATCCGGCTCGAGGGACCCGAAAAAGTTCGAAGCGTGTGCGCACCGTTTGGAAAGTTGACTCCGGTAGAACAAATAAAGCCGCATGATCGATTTTCAACCACACACACACACATACACACGTGCCGGTTAATGACCTTCTTACTTTTGCACAAACACGGTAATGGAGAGGTAATAAATAAACAATGTCAACGACCGGACTAACGTCACGCGCGGACACTATTGAACACTCCGTGTCCGAGTGCTCTATAGACATAAACACACTTGAAGTATCTTTCACTCACTGGCTCTCTCTGTCTGATTTTCTGGTTCGATCCAGAAAAAAGCGATTACCGTAAACGAGCCCGAAGACGTATGTACCGGGGGGCATGCTGATCGATTTAAGTGCATAATTTATGGCTATTTCCTCGTGTCTCGCGTAGTGTATTCTTTTTTCTTTCAAACACATCATACAATTATTCTTCCATCTATGTACGCTTGAGAGTGCCTGCGTGGGTACGGGTGAGTCCCTCGCTGGTAAAGAAATGCCGCACGTCATTTGTAGCTTATCCAGTTAACTTCAAACTAACTACCGATCCATACCGAAATCGATGGAAAGCGTCGTGGGAGAGTCGAAACGATCAAGATATCGTGTGTCAAATTTACATCAACACTCGGCGCTACCTGTCAGCGAGACATTCATTCTTCGGCAATTAAGAGAAATCATCCTCATGCAAATTCGA
>KZ067736.1:0-14767 GCA_002091845.1 Anopheles cracens | reverse complement strand
TGATCGAATTTGCATGAGGATGATTTCTCTTAATTGCCGAAGAATGAATGTCTCGCTGACAGGTAGCGCCGAGTGTTGATGTAAATTTGACACACGATATCTTGATCGTTTCGACTCTCCCACGACGCTTTCCATCGATTTCGGTATGGATCGGTAGTTAGTTTGAAGTTAACTGGATAAGCTACAAATGACGTGCGGCATTTCTTTACCAGCGAGGGACTCACCCGTACCCACGCAGGCACTCTCAAGCGTACATAGATGGAAGAATAATTGTACGGTGTGTTTGAAAGAAAAAATAATACACTACGCGAGACACGAGGAAATAGCCATAAATTATGCACTTAAATCGATCAGCATGCCCCCCGGTACATACGTCTTTGGGCTCGTTTGCGGTAATCGCTTTTTTCTGGATCGAACCAGAAAATCAGACAGAGAGAGCCAGTGAGTGAAAGATACTTCAAGTGTGTTTATGTCTATAGAGCACTCGGACACGGAGTGTTCAATAGTGTCCGCGCGTGACGTTAGTCCGGTCGTTGACATTGTTTATTTATTACCTCTCCATTACCGTGTTTGTGCAAAAGTAAGAAGGTCATTAACCGCCACGTGTGTATGTGTGTGTGTGGTCGAAAATCGATCATGCGGCTTTATTTGTTCTACCGGAGTCAACTTTCCAAACGGTGCGCACACGCTTCGAACTTTTTCGGGTCCCTCGAACCGGATTAGGTGTTTGCATGTGACACGTCAGTCGGTCATTCCGAACTGTCTCGCCGGTGATTTCGAACGCCGGCAACGTGAGACAGGTGGAACTGCCAACCAGGTACCACCGTCTGGTCGGAGGTGGAGTCTTATTTCGCCGAGTAAAGCTGCCTACAGCGATTGTCAAATTACACATTTGTCCGCGCGCGGTGTCGGGCGTATCTATCCGGCAGGAATGATTTCTTCCCCTGATGAAGCATTCATAACGGCACGCCAAGCTTCATTTGCAAACCGGTTGGACCGGTGGGCAAACTATTTTTCAAAACGAATCGAGCCAGGAACCGGCACGTTCTGCATGTGATCAGCGAATTCCTGCCTCGGCTGCCCACTTGTTGAGCGTATAATTGAGCCGCACGCGAAATAAGAACAAAAACCAATCTATCATAATACGAATTAAGCTTTCATTTCACGTTTCTTTTTCACTTGGATGGCACTGGCTCGTGGCTGTGTGCTAGTAAATCTAGCTACTGAGAATGAAGTCGGAACAGGGTGTCTTTGTGACCGTTTTGACCGACCCCCGGGTGGACGCCTATTGCCGCTTCAGCTTTGTCGCTTTACGCCTGCAGCACCGTCTGCAGCCGAGCGTGATCACTGCGAAGATCGCCACCATCACAACCGCAACAAAGCCCAGCGTGTCCAGCGAGTGGCGCTGCCAGAAGTTGAAATCCGCCCCGGGATACCGCAGGTGGGGCGCTCCCTTGTGGCGGATCACGTACTCCGTCCAGAAGACGGCCGTCTCCATCGCACTGTTGGGCCGATCGCGGAACAGTTGCGACAGCCGCTGTACGTTCTCCCGGTAGCGGGGCTCGTGCAGTACCTCGTTCACGGCCCGCGAAAACGTCTCCACCGTGATTTCTTTGAACTGGAGCACATACGCCCAGCCCTCCCGTTCCACGGTCGCCAAGTTGACCGGCTGATCGCCGAACATCGGCATCCCGACGAGCGGCACCCCGTGGTACAGGGCCTCCGCAATGCCGCCCAGCCCACCGTGCATGATGAACAGCCGCACGTTCGGGTGCGCCAGTATGTCGTCCTGCGGTAGCCAGTCCTTCAGCAGCACGTTGGCCGGCTTGTTCGGCATGTCCTGCGTGTCCCACTTCCAGATGACGCGCTGCTTCAGCCCGCGGAACGTCTCCACCACGGCGCTGAGCAGCTCGGGCGGCATGGACGAGCTGAGCAGGTTCGTGCCGAGACTGAAGAGGATGACGCCGTCGTCCGCAGCCTCGATCCACTGGCGGATGTCCTTGGGCAGCGGGGACGGCTTCTCTTTGATCTGCAGGCCACCGACCTCGACCATCGCCGGGACGTACGGTCGCGGAGAACCCTTCGTGAAGTGGTGGTTGACAAACACCAGCGAGACATTGTTCCGGACGGTGTCATACGGTGGGAACGAGGAGTCAGAGCGGGAGCGCCTTGCACGACTCGTTTTGCGGCGTTCTGCTTTGTCGAATTAGATAACGTGGTTGGCTTCTTCGTTATTGCGTCGCGGGCGCTAGAACGAACACACTGTTTATGGCGCAATTGGGAATTGGGAAAGTATTCCGATGTCCTATATTTAACGCGCGCAGTCGGACTATTAATAGTCCGTTCGATGGGGAGAAGAGATGGGAAGAGCTGCCGTTGGATTTATAATTCTGATTAATTAGTTATTCAAAGAGGATCGTTTCGAATTACAGTACACTCTTGATTATACCTTTTCAAAGCGCCTGTTGATACGAATGATTGAATATGTGAAATTGGAAATTGGGGGAGATCCAGCAATCAGTTCCTGCTACCAGTCCGATTCGTCTAGGCAGAATTCAGAACTCTGCTCCCCCTGATGTGAGTTTTGCTGCAATAAACCATGGCAATAATCTTAAAGTGCCCATAAAGCGCTCCCCATATATCTAAAAAACCCCGGAACGGGTTTGGTGTGATTGCATTGTTTGCTTCATTAGCGATCGAACCAGCCTACCAGTCTAGTCTCTCAAGTCGACTCTTCTTTTACTTTTATAATAACCAAGACAAACGATATGATATTTTTCTTTTGATATTAATAACATTAAGAGGTTATTTGAAGAGATAGCCACTATGCGCCAAAAAGTATGCAATCCGATGTCCGCTGTTGACGTAATATTGAGCTTTTATGGGTACCAAAGCATATCAGGATAACATCACCTTATCTATTGTAGAAATAAATGGTAGAAACAAGATTAATCTAAAACCTAGTACAGCTTTTGAACATGTTATTAAAATTCGCTCTCAAATGTCAAAACTCGTCTAATTGGGTCAAAATGACACGCCATGGTCACCGACGGAGTAAACGCAACCGTTGGACGTGGGTGCTCAAATGATGATGGATTGTTACGGATCGATGGATGGCTGAGGTTGCCTTGTGTATCGGTTTAGCCCACGCCATAGGTTTTTCTTCGGATGGACAAGCTTGTTTCGAGTTGTGTTAAACCATTCCATTCTATATGCTGCAAGTCCGGATGAAAAGCATCCGGTAGCATCGCCGGCCTGCCTGAACTTAGATTACATCTATTACGAGCTTCAGGAACTCCGGATCGATATCATCTCATTGATGTTCTAGCGCAACGCATCCGCCCTCCCCCTCGATGCGTATTCTGGTGAACTCTTGCTGCCCATAACGGCCTCGGGCGTAACGGAGCTGTCCGAAATGTATCCGGTGTCTTCAGAAAAGCCACCTCGGACAGAAAAGAGGTTGAGGGAGCAGATCCGACAGCCGAGCGGGCACGCCTGGTTACACGCTTCATTTTCCTCACGCCGTTTGGAAGTCCCACCGTTATCCGCGCTTGTGCCGTGGGGGCTTTCGCCCCGGTGCAACAACTCGCCCTCCGTCCCGGTGCTCCGTAAAGAAGAAGAACGAAAATTAAAAATTCCAATCAATTTCCGAACAATAAACACTGCTTTTGATTTTCGCGATCCACAACCCAATCGCCCGCACCCGATGGGCGTCCCGTTAATTGGGGGTGGGGAGGCCGTTGATCTTAGTTCGAGCGGAAAACGGATTAGTGCAGTCTGGCTGGCGCGAAACCGGTGCAAAAATTCGCGGCCCCTTGCCGAACGCTACGGGGGGAAGTCCGGGAGACTACATTGTCCCGCGACAATGACACGACGTGTCAGACGTTCACCTGCCGGCGCTGTCAGGCTTTGTAGCTTCTTCCGCGACACGTTTTATTTTTGGACCGGAGGCACCTGAGGAGGTGTGACAGGGGGAGTTGCGAGATGGCTGTCGTCCTTGTTTGTGGCGGTGTGAACCTGTCGAAAGTTGGTTGAATGACACAGTGGTGCGCCTAGTAGTGGGAGAAAGGCGAGTGGTCCGAACAGAACCGGAGCAAAGCGCCGCCGGAAACGGTTTCGGGATGCCTTTGAGTACGTTGTCTTTTGTGTTGGTGATACCTCCGGGCCAATTAGTGCGGGCAGGGCATTCTCGCTTCTCTTTAGTGCCGCTGGCGAAAAGTTACTGACCGTTGGAAATTGTTTCCAGCGCTTCCTTCTTCTTCGCCAGTGACTTCTGAAGGGCGAGGAAAAGCAGCATGAACATTGTTGTTGAGAAACAAACATTCTGATTGTGTGGCAAATCGTGTAAAGCAAGATTATTCGCGCCGAATGAAATATTTCTAAATATTCCCGGAAAGTCGAGCAGATTGCATACATTTCGGCGCATAAAGCAATTGCACGCCTAAAGAAATACAATTCTCGTGAACGTTTATTTTACTAACGTCAAATTTTTCGGCTCAAGCCCTATCCTTACTGAAGGCTTTTTTCTAGTTTTACTGACATTTCTTTTAATTTTTTTAGCGCTCTTTTTGGTTTGAAACTTGAGAAATTAACTTTCACTCAACTGCGGTCCCTTTTGAAAGGGATTTAAAATACATAAAATGTGGTTATACTGCTGAAGTTATCAAAACCTGGTAATTTTGGCCTATTTTAGTAGAAAGCTTTAATAGAAGGAAAGAAAGCTGTGATTTTTTTTTCAATCTTTTAATCCACTTTGGCACCTCGTTCCGGAATCTCAGCACCACTCTTCACTACGCATATGAATATTTATTCAATTTCCTATCCGGTGCGATATGTTTTCGCATGCACGCGTACCACTCCATCCCTCTACTCGTTCATTAATCATTCCCAACAGGCAGTCCCGTCCCGGTCCTGACGGTTGCGAGCAGAGAGAGAGAGATAAGTTTCAACGCGGCACGCACGCAGCGGTGAACGAAAAACGCCATCTCCCAGAACACACCATCAATCAAAAACGCAGCGCGCCGGAAGTGGGTTTCTTTTTGCCTCACTTTCACCTCATAAAACTCGCTGGTAATCGAAGCGGTGAGTTATTACGAACGGCTAATTGCGCGCACATCCTTCTTCGCGCAACATTAATTTTATAACTCTCTACGCCATTCTGATGTGTGTTTTCCCCCCCCCTGACGTTGCGCTTGTTACTAAGAACGATATCACTAACAGCACTTGCACGGGAGGGCGCTGACGATGGTTCCCTGAATGACTCTGGGCTTAAAATCCACCCGAAAATAACCCCGAGAAAGGGTTCCGGCGCCTAAATGTATGCAAGCGCCGTTACCCTGTCCGTGCCACTTCGAAAGGTTGCCCAAGTCCAGAATGGAGTGGAAAATCCCCAGCAGCTACTACTAGACGACGATCGTCTGCCGGTGGAGAATGTCCAGTAGTCCACCAGCGTTGAACGGGTGGTTTCAAGTCCGTGGAAGTGTGTTGCGAAACAAGACACTCCAAAAGAACCGGTTTCCTAATCCCACGACCGTCTCGTGGTCGGTCACTCCACCGAACGGGGCCGAACGAAAGGGCAAGCGGTTTGCTGCGTTTGGGCTCGTTAGAAACGTGTTTCTCGTACCCGCTTAGGTGCTAACGGAAGGAGTGGGCGGTAGGTCGCGATAGTTCCACCACGGGTCCACTGTATCGGGCACCAAACCGGTGGGGCTCCTTCAAGCTTAAGTCGCCAGGCGCCTAATCTCCGGTGGAGAACGTTTGGTCTGGCACGTGCGCGACCATCTCCCACCGGGCGTTTTTGGAAACACTTGGGGACCGAATTCGATCAGCTGTTTGTGGCTCGTGGGAGATCGGATTAAAAGTGTGTCTTGCTTGGAAAGGCTGGGAAGAGCGAGGGACTTGGATTTGCATAAAATGTGTTGAAATCCCCAGGCGAAACGTTACTGCGTATGATTTATTTAACACCACCTTGAGAGAGCACCAACTGGTAGCAGTAAACGCGGCTTGAGGTGTTTACTTGGTTTGAGGTCGTTAAGGTGTGTTATATGTGTCTTCTAATACCTACATGAGATGTCATGTTACTTTTATATATTGTGTTTTTTCTGTTCATCATTTTGTGTGATTTCTTTCTGAATAACTCAGTTTTAATCATTTAGCATTCCTAAGTTTCATATTCTTTTCATTTTTTCCTAGTTTTTTCCTCTTTCGTTTAGTTATTTGAAATTTTTACTGTTTTTATTCAACATTTTATATTTTCTTAGTGTTTTATACGAATTTACTTTATGTTTTTATATTTATGTCTTATTGTTGTATGATAGCTCTTAGTTTTTACTTTATTTCTATTCTATTTTTATCATCTGCTCTCTTGGATCCTTTTCTTTTGTATGTCTACACCATTACATTCGTTTTCTAACATCACTTCCAACATACTTTACTCTATTCGACGAATCAGTATCATGTTTCTCATGTGGCAATGCATCGCACTAACGGTGGCCCTTTCTAACAACTGGTTCTGCGTCAGAACACCGGCTCCGTGCCCTTCACGTGTGCCCTCATTTACACGCACACTTCCGCCCACCCGTGTAACGCGTGCGTGCTGGTCTGGATCATCGGTTGTGTGGTTGTGCGCCCGACGACTGTACGAGAGGGCGGTTATTTAGTCCGAGGGCTGTTGCATCATAAAATAAACATATTCTCTCCCGGGTTCATTCACGGGGTTCCCGAGCCCTTACCCGCGCCGTAGCGTGGTTTGGTGTTGCGCAAAAATCGACCCCTTCCCATCCCAATCTCGGGCTGGTTGGTCTGGTCAGCGTCAGAACCAGCGTTGGTCTGCCGCTGAAGGTGTGCAGTGGTTCCTCCTCCGCGGTGGTTGCTGCGCTTAAGCGTCGTTTTCTAAAATTAGTCCATTTACGAGCGCGAGCGCGCGCGTATGTTGCCCAATTTACGGACGCTAGTGGGCTATCGGAAGGGCAGCAGTGTCTCCTCCGCTTCGTTCGTTCGTTCTGCGTCTGTTGAGTTACTGTTGAATCCGTCCCTGGAGAGGAAGGAAATAGAAACTAATTTCGAAAATAATTTCAACATACCTTGCCACGTTTGGAAACGAAACTATTTGTGCAATGTGATTGATTCCACTGTTCAGTGAACAGTGAAGCACTGTTTTTAATTTCAGTTGTCGCTTTTGACTTTCTTCTGTTCGTGAAAAGGGCTTGCATTCTTCCATCTACTTCGCTACGGGCGTCGATAAACGCACCCAGCAAGTACGGGTGGAGCTGGGGGCATTGCATGCCAGGATTGTCATCGACGGTGTTCCATTGTTGCAGCTCCAGCTGTAGTTTTATTACTTTATAGCCAGCAGTTAGCGTCGGGCGTACTGCAATAACGAACGCGTTTTTATATGAGGCATTTTGTATCGAACGTCAAGCATTCTAGGTGGAAATAATTGCGTTTGCGTTGAAGGTGCACTATTGGAAGAGCATTCCACAGTGGGCCGTATGTGTGCTGGGTGTGTAGTAAACAGCAATCTTACAGTGAATTTACGATAACGATGAAGGTAGAGAAAATCGAGGTGTACAGGCTATCGTATATTGATTGGTTGCTTTTTCTTATTTCCATTTTAAAATCTAATTTGAACTCTTCTACTAAAATTACAAAAACATTTTTACTCTTCTCGGATTTACTTAAGTAAATGTGTCAATTATCAAGTTTGTTGTTATTTTAAATCTGCTCTTCTTTCCTTAATTTATTATTTTGATTTATTTTTTTAATGTTTTCGTTTATTATTATTTTCGTAGCCTTTGTCTTTTTGATTTTAGTTTTATTTTCTATTTTTATAAAATTATCACTGTCATTATCACGAGATAGAAACCCGTTTCAATGCTTAAGTTTTCTTTTTTCCTTATGTTCTTCTCTTAATTATTTCTTTTTCATTTTCCTATCAGTTGACATATTTATTTTCATTTCTATTATGTTTTGCTTCATTTTTCAAGGACTTCTTGTACTCCAGGGGTTGTCGTCTGATTGACATTACATCGTTCCCGAATAGTTTAATTTGTCCGCGCATTTGACATGTCAGCTGAGATTCAGGTCAGCGGTTTCACGTTCTCCAACGGTGTGGCGTTGTGACGGAGATCTTTTCACATGGCTGGTGGAAACCGGCCCGGGGGAGGTGTTTGATTTTGGTTTCGCGTGTGAATCGCGCCCGACCAACGGCGTGCGGGGGAGTACCGCGATGCCGCGAAGTGATGAGTTTAATTACTGCGCTTAGCTGCCACGGCACGTTGCTAACCGAACTGGCGAAAAGAGACACCCTTTCCTGTGTTCGTGAAAAGGAGGTCGGGCTGATGGGTGGGTAGGGTGGGTCTAATTATTGACTGTTTGGGAGTTTGTTTCGCCAGGGGAGAAAGCGGTTGTGTGGCTGATGTGCTGGAAATGTAGAACGATCAATGTTTTTTTTCGTTGTTAAAGCGGGTTACCGATGAAATGTGGTTTGGTTTACCTTCGCTTAGCGGGGCTTGAGGTAATTGGTTTTGTTTTGCTACCTATCAACAGATGGCGCTACTCCATCCTGGCTTGTCTAGTTATAGTTTTTGTCTATTCTACTTCTCGGTTCTCTTTTTGTTATTACATATATTATATGTTTATACTTCTTTTTACAACAAATCTTAGAAATTTTATATTTGCCACCAAAATGTTGTGTTGGTGTGATATTTTTTATATTTGATATTTGACGAATCTATTCATGAATCTACTCATTTACTACGCATGCTTTTGTATTAGGAAAATGAGCTCAAAACAGAAGCATTCGATGAAGATAGCTTATAACAAATTATCACACGTATGATAATCGCATCAAAATGGAGCAGTTTGCATTGTTGAGTCAATGCATTGAATGACTAGACAAATATTAGTCTATTTTGGGAGCAAGCTGTTGGTAAACGCAGTTTTTGTTCATACAGATGAGTTCTTAATAGATCGAAAAAAATATTCTCATATAGATTTTACGGAAAAAATGTGTTGCAATGTTTTCGATAACATGATGGCGTTTATTCTCCTTCCTATCGGTACTTTTCATTGTGACGCAAAATCGGAAGGGCCTTTCGGAAGCAGCTGTTCTGCTTAGCCGGCCCAACCAGGGATGGAAAGGGAAATTTCAAATCCAGTTACGTAACCATATCGGTCTGCTTCGCTTCCTTCCTGTGCCTGGCTCGTCCCCGTACGTGATTATTTATAATTTTCTGCTGGCCGACGATCGGACGGGGCCAATTCGTTGACGATCTTTTTCGGTGATCGGCCGCGTTTGCGGTTCATTTATATTCTTCCCTTCCCATACGGAGATGTGCACGGTTGTGGAGGGCGATTTGCAGGATGTCCTAATGTGACCAGAAATAGACTCAAAGTCTTCCCTCTACTGGCGGGCGAGCGTCATTAAAGTATGGGCGATGTGTTGGGCCAGTGGAATCTCGATTTTCGGTTTCGTTTGGTCCGCAACGCTTTCCACATTGGATGGCCCGCAATGGAAACCTTTGCGGAAAGAAGCCGTTTGTACAGAAATCGTCTAAAGTTGATCATCGCTGTGTAAACCCGCGCATAAGCGAATTAAGGGCACACACATTCAAAAAAAGGGCACAACCAAAACAAAAACAAACTCCAACGCCGTAGGCCCGGCTTAGGGGGCGGGTCGATACAACCACGAGCGGTCCGGCAAGCGCATGTGTCACCGTATGTGTGCGTGTATGTGTATGTGTGCACCGAAATAACGCAAATCGCGAAACCGTATAAGCGTTTTGTTTGGTAAACAAAACGGGCAACCGGGTACGAAAATAAACTCCCGATGTTGTTTTTGTTGTTATTACTGATGTTGGGTTGCTCGTTTGTTTTGTTTTTCTCGGTTGGTTGCCCAGTGGATCGCGTAAGCCGCGACACTATCGTATCTCAGCCACCTAACACACTGTTGGCGCAATTTGTTGTCTCTCGGTTCACTCATTTGTTCGATTGTTTCTCACCTCGAGTGCGGAAGCGTGAAACTGTGTTTGCGGAACGAGACGGAGACTGACTGACGCGCCACGACTGTTTTTAGTCATTTTTTCAACCTATTTACACTTTTATTATACACTTTCTTATCATTTTATTTCCTTTTCTTTATCAATAATCCACTGCTGCTTTTCCTATATGTTTCTTTCATTATCGTTTTTATTTGATTTGTCATGTTTTTACAATTTTTTGTTCATTGTTTTGCTTGTTTTGCTTGTTTCTTTTCCTTTTTCTTTTCCTTTTCCTTCCATTTTCTTGTATTTTATTTGTTTGCTAATTTTAATAAACCATATCTTTTAAATTTTCGCTAATTTATTTACAGAAACATGGTACTGATCTTTTTTTCTGTAAAAAGACAATTCGCAAATAACAGTTTACAAACGAAACAAAAACCTGTTTAACTTTGCTATATTACGTTGTTGGTCACACTCAACTGCAATTGGGTGCGAATTCGGCGTGGTGTTGTCGCGAATGTGTTCCGGTCCGAGTTTCGAGGTCAGTGTGTCGCGTGTGTGAACAATCTTCAACGAGTCAAAAAAAGCGAAAGATAAGTGTGACATTATCGCTTGCTTACGATGTATTTCGTTGTTGAGTGTTGGGATCGATTATCACAGTCAAATTTTTCGCAACCTGTTAACTGAATCACTTAAAATAAACCTTTTAACATTCCAAACTCTAATTTACACGCTCTTTTAAAGACTCGACTCGACTCGATTAAAAAACACACACAGTAAAAATGATTTAATTACCAAAACAAACAAACACCGAAAAGGGTCACCCCGGCTTGAGCGCTGTCGCAAACGCTACTGACCGACCGGCTGGCAACCGAAGGGCAAAGGGTAGCCCGGAATTAATTGGGAGTTGGTTATTTGTCTTGCAAATGCAAATTGAGTGACGTACAGGAACGAAAGCAACAACAAAAAAAAAACCTTCCCCCGTGCACGATGCTGCGCACTCCCCTCCCCTCCCGGGTGCGAGGGGGTCTCCCATTGTTGAACGTGGTCGTGGTCTTGTGTGTTGGTGATGTTTTTGTTTGCGGCCGCCACCATATGCAACACAACACAGACACAGCGAGGGGATAACGATGGGCGGTAATGAACGCTCAAGTACGTCCGTCCGACGAGGTACTTGATCTTGGGGTGATCTCCTCCGATCAGCACATCAGCAGCTGGAGATCATGCCAGCCGAGGGCGCGAATTCGGATGCGTGCCTAGTAGAAGCTTTGTACCGCTTTGGTAGAGCGGGGTGGCCCAAGGGACTAAGGAGGCGCCCCCATACGGGCGTTTCTTTGTGTTGGACGTTTCGCTGGTGCGCATGGGGCCGTTCGAACCCAAACAAGCAATCATCTCCCGCTCACACGGACACGCGCTCTTGCTCTCTTCTTGACGCGCTCGATGTGGTTGTGTGTGGGATAAAAAGGTAGCGCTGCTCGTCGATTGGATGTGTGGCAGAACGAACGCCGACACCTCACTATGGGATGTAGGGCGATGGGGTCTAGTTTATGATGTCCATTCGAGGCTTTTGTGTGAATCAACTCGATGGCAATCACTCATGGTGGAGAGTCGAATGTCTCAATAACTCTGTAAGATCTTTGGAAACATGGAATCTTGGAATACATCTATTTCATATGACATGTTGAGACACATCAGAAAGATGTATATAGCAGATTGAATTCGAATCCATATACGTTTTCCAATATCTAACATTGTCTTTCCTGATATTATCTTTATATCTCTTAGACATCCCTCCTTGTTATGTCCAAAGATTTCAACCATATGCTAGCAATAGCTACTACATCTACAAATGCACTACTAAACGTACTAATGCAATCGTCTCAACTTCTTGGTAAGATCTTCCAAGAACAGATTTGTTGGTCCCAGCTGTGCGATCTTCCATTTTTAACCACTCGAACCCGATCCACTGTTCCACTGTTGATCCGATCACGGACCAGCAGTACACAAACAAAACGCGGCGCGGCGCCGCTTGGTACGAATGCAAACCCCCACGGGGTGGCACGAACGCGCACGCACACAAGCGCGCGTCCGTACCGTGGTTGCGCGGTCATTTACAGTGCGGCCGCGAGAAGGTTGATGAGAGTGTCTGGTCCACTGGTCTGGCGTGGTGTGTACCAGCCTTCCCAACCCTTCCCCCGTGCACGATGCTGCGCACTCCCCTCCCCTCCCGGGTGCGAGGGGGTCTCCCATTGTTGAACGTGGTCGTGGTCTAAAAAAAACAGAAACATTAGAAAAGGCAAACAAAGCTTAGCTTAGTGTCCTGCTAATCGGTGCGCTGGGTAAGGTGAGAGCAATGATAAGGCCGGGAGCGTCTTCCTGTTTGTACTCCATCACCCTTTTCTTTGCGACGTAAAATGGCAAACACGAGCGGCACACGAGCCGCCATCGTCCGCCATCCAGGGCTCCAGGAAGAAGGGCTGATAACGAGTTGGCGTGAGTCGGCGAAACGTCAGTCGTTGTGCCTGCAGGGTAGCTGTTGTTGATATCAGCAAGTCTGCGTGTCGGCGCGTCTCGGACTCGGGTGCATCCGGCGGATTGGCCCATTTTTGTTTGGTGTGGTTTCGCATTTAATTTCAAGCTTAAACGCGATATGAGTTTTTTGTTCCTCTTCTTCTACGCGGCATGTTGATGCGTCGAGCGCCTTATGGTGCCATGTTACCCCCTGTCCCCAATCGAGAGGCTCGATCGCGCGTAGAAGATCGCGCACAGGCGAGCACCGGCAGCCTCCGGTTGCGCTCGCTCGCGCTATCAATGTGTGTGTGTGTGTGTGTGTGTGTCTGCCGAAGAAGCCTTGAGGCACTAGCTCCAAACTCCTTGTGCGGATGGCGCATTAGAGACATCGGAAAGAGAACGGCGTGTCTTGTCGTCGGCGCTAGAGTGGTTGCGTTTCGCCCAGTCGTGTTTTTTCGTGCTCCAACCGGAGGTAAACCAGTCTTCCAAGCCAGACTCCTCCAAGCCTACTTGGATCCAGCAAGTTTTTTGTTGTTGTGGTTCATGCTGCCCGTGTGCAACTTAGAGCGGGTGGTGCCTTCGGTACTCCCGCTCGCTTGAAACGAGGTAGGTCGTCGCCGGTGACACAAGAAATTGTGTCAGCCTGCTGCTACGACGGCTACGGCTACTGCGATGCTGGGAGGCTCGCGCTCAGCTTAATACGTAATTTCATGGGGCTTTCGCACATATGTGTGTGAGTTCGCGAAAGGCAGCTGTGCGCGCGGCCAACTCTGACATTTATACGACCAAGCGCAGCAGCAGCCGCAGCAGCTGACGATGATGATTGGGAATTGCCCTGCTGCTCAGTTGCGCGTCGTGACATGCCCGTGTTTGTTGTTGTTTTGCTGCGATGTTGTGGTTGTTTCACCGCCGCTCCACTTCGCCCCTACTGCGCGGTGAAAGTTGACCGTGCATGTGTGTGTGTTTGTGAGTGCGCCGCGGAAGTGGAGGACCTAATGTGCTGATTATCGCCGTCTGATATTGTGAGTCTTGCTCTGTGTGGTTGGTGAGCTGCTGCGTCAATGTCGCGTCGCTTCTTGAATAACCTCATTCTCCCTCCGTTCGAGGTTCCCCGATCTCTTCCGGTCGGAATCGGGGTTTGTTTCTTGAGATCGGGAGCGATTAAGAGCGTTTGATCCATGTTTTTGTTTGCCATTCATTCTGCGTGCGTAGCACTGTTTATCGCAGTACTTATTTTGCGCAGAAAATGGCACTAAATGCCACGCAAAAGATCGAAAAAAAAAACACTCTGCAACATTGTTATCGATAGAAACTGCGTAGCTAAGCTCCGTTCCCTCCGCAACGCCAAAGGCCTTGGGTAGAGAGAGCGGCAGAAGACTCTAAATGGGCGTGCAGACTGACTAAGCCTCCTTCCCGTGTGCGGAACAGTTATCCGGGAGTTTGATGAACCCGGTGTTCTCGACGCTTCTTACGGCACTTCTCTTACCCCTCTTGGTGGAGCCCGAGCCGTGACGCATGGTGGGAAGAATTAGGAATTCATTCTCTTCCAGTCCGTTCCGAGTGCGGCTGTGCTCTTTGGTTCCCGGAGAACGAAACAGGCCCTGCAACGAATCGGCAATCGGGAAGTAGCCGAGTTCGACTGAGTTCGTTATGTTCTGCTCAGTGTGAAGTGCTATGCGCGTCGTGCGAAGAATTGAGTATGACGTTCAGTTCGAGTATGACGTTCAGTAAACTTACAGGTTCGAGACGTTTTCAACTTGGAAGTCTACGCTATTACTCCTGTGAAGAAACTTGTAACAAATACTCTTATGGAGATAGCAAAGCTTCTATTAATACAACAGCACTACAAAAGAACAGTATTGTCTCCTACAATCCACTACCTACTCAGATAAGACTGTTTCGTTTGAGCTTTATAACTTGGAATAACATTCCGTGTAAAGTCACCCCCACAGGATGTCCTCCTGCAAACACTACCCCGACCGAGAGGAGATAACCGAGTGTTAATCGTTTACCAGGTTCTATTCGGTTCCCTTCCTGTATGTAGTGGCTGCGGTGGCGGTGAAAGATACTTTTCCAATTTCCCCACTCCTTGACATTCACCGTCTACCTCACAGAGCACTGGGTCGTTATTATGTAACCGTGTGATTTACCATCGAAAGTGTTTGCGATGTCCGCACCGCGTAAACCTTGACACAGTGCAATTCAGCTGACGTTGTGTCCTACAAACCGCTATCTCGGCAGTTCTCGAATGCAGTTGTGCGAGAAAAAAAAAA
>KZ067733.1:61494-73388 GCA_002091845.1 Anopheles cracens | reverse complement strand
TCAGTGCGCCAAAGCGAAAAGCAAAAGAAAACAGATGCACTTCTTGGCTGTATCTTTCAATTCCATTTCGAACAAAAAAAAAACCGCTGGCAATCTGCGAAACTTTCGTGTGCCAACTTGCACCTCGGTCGGGGCCGAATGACCGAGCGTTGAGGGAAAGATTGAAATTTAGATTCCACCGACGGTGGCTGTACCTTCGCACCACCTCAGCCAAAGACGGAATGTATAATTTATCATGGAAATCATTTGCAGCTCGTGGGACTTTTCCGGCCCGGGGAGAAAAGAGCCGGGCGGACTTGACGATCGGAAACGTCCAGCGGTGGGAAACGGGATACTTTCGCTGGAGCAGCACCAGCAGCAGCAGTAGCAGCGCCATCCATTGTGGTATGTAAAACGTTCCGTGCGGAAAATTCGCCGGAACCGGGCAGCGGAGGCAGCGGAGCGTGAAAGTATGCCAGTAACTGCAGCGCTAAGGCGCTAAGTCACAGGGAAGCTTCCGCGAAGCTTCAACATTTCTCATCAGTTCGCGTCGTTCCGTTCCGGTGCGGACAAAGAACGAGTTAACTAGGAAAATCGTCAAAGCAAGGGATTCGCGAAAAAGAACAAAGAAAGTGGCGCTTTTGGAAGAAGCGAAATGCAGGAGCGAACTGCAAAAAGCGGGCATCCTGAAATCGTTACCGTTGCCGGTGGCGGATGATAATGATACACCCTCCGCCGGTCCGACACCGTCGAACTGCGTCCTGCTGAGGGGTTGCTTCCGGCACCGGTGGGCGAGTGGGTGTCTGTGTGTGTCCGAGGGTGAGGGGATCAAATTTCCGTAATCACGCCACAGCCTATCCGCCGCACACACACACACACGCACACTGTCCACTGGATGGCATGAGAATGATTTAATCCACACCGACCGCAACGTGGTGCAAAGTGGCACAATTTGGCCAGGTGAAGACTTTTTCTCAGGGTGTGAGTGTTTCAGGGGAGGAGGGGGAGAGGAGGGCTGGGAAAGTAACGACACTCCGCGCAGTTCCGGCAGGTGGTGAGAGATAAGCTGTGCTTCGGAGTGCTCTCGTTCAGGACACATTAAAAGTTTAAATCCAGGCAAAGGCAAACTATTTTCCTAGCCATTGTAGGGATTCTGTTTACTCAGGATAAAATTCGCCTTCTCTCACTGCTCGACCCACCCCGCTGGCCACGAGCTCTGGCTGTCAGCAATCGGAGTCAAACCTCTCCCGGGCGGGCATAAACTCCGATTCAACCCAACCCAACCGAGGAAAAAAAAACAAACAGAAAACGGGGCGGTGGCTCCATTCAACCGCAGGCGAATTGCCAATTAGTGGTTGCTTTCCGGTCCCGTATTTTTATTTATGTTCAAACGTTCGCGTTACTCTTGTTTCTGGAGCCGTTTTCGGCTTTATTATTCATATTTCGAAAATTCGCCGGAACCGGGCAGCGGAGGCAGCGGAGCGTGAAAGTATGCCAGTAACTGCAGCGCTAAGGCGCTAAGTCACAGGGAAGCTTCCGCGAAGCTTCAACATTTCTCATCAGTTCGCGTCGTTCCGTTCCGGTGCGGACAAAGAACGAGTTAACTAGGAAAATCGTCAAAGCAAGGGATTCGCGAAAAAGAACAAAGAAAGTGGCGCTTTTGGAAGTCGCTTCTTTCTACTTTCTTCAGACCCTTGAATCTTTAGATTTCAAGAACATTTTTCTATAGATTACACATTCCTGGGAAGAATTTCTCTGGATGAAAACAAAGATTATAAAATTCACTAAATCTTGGCCACCTCTAGAGTCACACGAAATAGATCCAGTGAAGTCCATCGGGACGGGTTAAACTATTAACACATTTGATTCTGTTGTAACTAGCTAGTAATAAAGGCTAGGATTAAAGTTTTATGGCCCAACAAAATCAACATCAACAACAGCAAAATCCCAAAACAGCAAGTTTGAGATGTGCCATGAGTAATGTGCACCGTTTTTGTGGCGTCCGTCCGTCAAAAACGTCATTCACCACAAAATCGAAATGCCACGCTAAACCCACACCCCACAGCGCAATTATACCAGCGCGGTGTGATAAAGTTTGAGATAAAAGTGCGCACACCCCGTGTGGGTGGGCGCCTCTGTGCACGCGTATATTTACTGATCACTTATCTAAATGCCATTGTCCCCGTTTGTTTTTTGGAACCGAGACCGAGACGAGATAGACTAACCGAATAAAACGCGACGCGAGCCAGTTAAACCAGATAACTAACCGAACGGCGCACGGCACGGAGCGGCAGCAGAAGAGCGAAAAGCGAAAAACGAAATCAGTCTTCACGGAACGGAGCGCTTCATTTGCGACGCAAATTGGAGCATCGAGCCGGGGAATGGAATGGAATCACAAACAACGTAAAGACGCTGATGCCCAATGAAATAAAAGATATGACAACGACAGACCATTCGAAGCAAATGATACCCTACGGAACTCTCCGGCCGCCGCCGCCACCTTCCCTCTCAACCCCCATCCCAGCACGATGGCGAGGCCGAAATCGTTCGCTACGCTCCAAACGACCGGGCGCCTCCATCGGACGCGCTAGTATGGGGTGAATATACACAGCCGCCGCCAGTATGTTCTTCGTTGCATCCTTTCTGCGAACAGCAAGGAGGGGGAGGTGGGTGTGCAACGGCGAGGGGAGGAGAAAAAAACAAACGCTCCCTTGACGATGGTTGCGATGGCAGTTTCAGCAACCATGGAGATACCCATGAACGTCAAGCATGCTGGGTGCGAGTGGGATTGGATTGCGAGGCAAACTATTTTCCTAGCCATTGTAGGGATTCTGTTTACTCAGGATAAAATTCAAAGTTTTATGGCCCAACAAAATCAACATCAACAACAGCCAGGTGGTGAGAGATAAGCTGTGCTTCGGAGTGCTCTCGTTCAGGACACATTAAAAGTTTAAATCCAGGCAAATTTCGGCATTGCAAAGTAATTGCAATAAAACCACGAAGCCGAGGACGGCGCAACAGTGTTCCCGTTGCGTTCGGATTTGTAATGAAAAGGACAATGCATAATAAAATGGCCGTTCGTTTCGCGCAAAACAAACTTCAAATTTTTATCCCAATTTCAGTAGGTTTGTGCGCATGCAAACTATTCTTATTACGACCGAAACATTTGATGCAACTAAAGGAGGCTTCGAATGAATTTTCAACCAAAATAAATCTCTTCTGCTGGAAATGGGAAATGAAAAGTTTTACCCTTCAGTGGGAAGCTTCACACACTTTCACCCAAAAAAAAAAAGAAACGACGCAAAGCTTCACCTTTGTAACACTGCGCCAGTCCTTTTTCCCCAGTGCGTAATCCTCAGTGCGCCAAAGCGAAAAGCAAAAGAAAACAGATGCACTTCTTGGCTGTATCTTTCAATTCCATTTCGAACAAAAAAAACCCGCTGGCAATCTGCGAAACTTTCGTGTGCCAACTTGCACCTCGGTCGGGGCCGAGTGACCGAGCGTTGAGGGAAAGATTGAAATTTAGATTCCACCGACGGTGGCTGTACCTTCGCACCACCTCAGCCAAGGACGGAATGTATAATTTATCATGGAAATCATTTGCAGCTCGTGGGACTTTTCCGGCCCGGGGAGAAAAGAGCCGAACGGACTTGACGATCGGAAACGTCCAGCGGTGGGAAACGGGATACTTTCGCTGGAGCAGCACCAGCAGCAGCAGCAGCAGCGCCATCCATTGTGGTATGTAAAACGTTCCGTGCGGAAAATTCGCCGAATTCGCCGGAACCGGGCAGCGGAGGCAGCGGAGCGTGAAAGTATGCCAGTAACTGCAGCGCTAAGGCGCTAAGTCACAGGGAAGCTTCCGCGAAGCTTCAACATTTCTCATCAGTTCGCGTCGTTCCGTTCCGGTGCGGACAAAGAACGAGTTAACTAGGAAAATCGTCAAAGCAAGGGATTCGCGAAAAAGAACAAAGAAAGTGGCGCTTTTGGAAGTCGCTTCTTTCTACTTTCTTCAGACCCTTGAATCTTTAGATTTCAAGAACATTTTTCTATAGATTACACATTCCTGGGAAGAATTTCTCTGGATGAAAACAAAGATTATAAAATTCACTAAATCTTGGCCACCTCTAGAGTCACACGAAATAGATCCAGTGAAGTCCATCGGGACGGGTTAAACTATTAACACATTTGATTCTGTTGTAACTAGCTAGTAATAAAGGCTAGGATTAAAGTTTTATGGCCCAACAAAATCAACATCAACAACAGCAAAATCCCTTGGTGATTTCTATTTTCCCATTAAAGTGTCAACAAACGTGCAGAAAATACCCCCGTAACGAGGGATTATGTTGCCCCGTTCCCGGCACCTTCCAGGAAAGCCACGCCGTGGTGTCGGCGTGGACGAAAAGAAGGGCATATAAATACCTCTTCAGGCTCACACGAGCTACGACTTTTTACGGTGATAGTAAGTATGACGTATCTTATCCGGCAAGAGGGAACTTGGCAACCTTTTTACACCGTTCACCGGCTCAAGATGTTCGACCCTTGGAAGCGGCATTGTAAACACCACTCCCCCGGGTGCGTCAAATCATTCCCTTTTAAGTCGACTTATATCAGCCGCTTACATTAACGACAATCCGTCGGTAGTAAGAAGGGGCCACACTGCCTCACACACACCCGTGTGAGAGTGTTGCCAAGGCAACCTTTCCCTCTCATTCGGCCTGCCCACCCGTGCAGGGCATACATAACTTCCAGACCGGGGGCAATCATTCTTCGGCCCGCTGTGGCTCGCGTGGCCGTCGTCTGGCGTTGGCAGGTCGTGGTTTGGAAAGAAGAATTGTTTACCATTTGCTCGGTGCTCGCTAGTCGCGCGGAATCGGGGGGTAGCAACTGTCTTAAGTGGATGAAGCCAAGTAATTCCTTTAGCTTTCGCAGCGCAACTCAACACCCCGAGAGTGCTGCGAGAGGGAGAATCTTATTTCTTTGTTGTTTTTTGCTACTAGCCTTCTATTTGTTTTTTGTTTGCTCCGATTTTTACACCACTTCACCACTCTGACGTGTGGGAAACGAATGCGTTCCGGCTGGTAGGCTGACTTTTTTTTCCCCCCCCCCCCCCCCTGATAGCTCTACGCCCTGCCCTAGCAGGGTCGTCAAGTGTCACTTTTTTCATTGTTCGGAACGGCCCGCACACAGCGCTCGTCAAATGCACGCATTTATGAATGATTCATCTGTTCATGGTCATATTTTAGTATTCATATCCTGGTGGATTTTTGTTTGCCTGTTTCTTGCGCTTATTTTTATCATTATTATTATTACTATTATTGTCTCCCTGCACGGTGCGGGCTCGTCCGATGGAGATGAGTTCATCTTCCTGCTGTGCGGTGGATGTTTATTCGCTTCCATTTCACCGCACACGACGTTACTTGCGATTCATTCGATCGGTTTTCGACCCGTTCCGTGAGTGACCGTGCGCGAGCAGAATATTTAACTACCGCTCGACTGCACATCTCGCACTATTGTGCCGATCGTGGCGAGGGAGATGAATAAGAACTACACGCCCCAAGACGTACTATTTGAGATGACGTTAGGCACACACACACACACACGTGCAAGCGATATTTCTCCGAAAAATGGCCCTAATCGTACCAGCACAGTGAGTGGTCGTGCGCGTGGATGGAGGACATGACTTTTCCCGGCCCCGACAGCTGTCAGAATCCATTCGACAGCGTATTTGCCATCCGATTCGCATTCCCCGCTCGATGGTGATTTCTATTTTCCCATTAAAGTGTCAACAAACGTGCAGAAAATACCCCCGTAACGAGGGATTATGTTGCCCCGTTCTCGGCACCTTCCAGGAAAGCCAGGCCGTGGTGTCGGCGTGGACGAAAAGAAAAGCATATAAATACCTCTTCAGGCTCACACGAGCTACGACTTTTTACGGTGATAGAAATATTGGTGAAGGCTGTCAAAGTCTCTTGGACAAACAAGCTTCCTTTGTCAACTTTGTTTGAACTTGAAGAACCAGTTTGACATGCGTGTTTTAAGTTTAACAGGTTCAAACCCAAGTCAGGGTAAATTTATGTAAAATACCTGGAAGATACCTGAGGGATTCCAAAACACGTGTAGCAAATTAATGTATTTTGGCTCTAAATTCTTGTCAACCATTCCAACCAAGCAAACCAAAACATCCGTCACGTGCCTGTCAAATGGACAATCAAAAATAAACATATATGTGCGCCAAAACTCGAACGCTTTATCGCGCCACGCGACTTGATGGATCTATTGAAGTTCGGTTCGGTTGTGTTTTAGTAGGATTATCATGTCATATTTTATTTTTCAGCTCCACCGGACGATGCCGGGTAGCCAGAATGAATATGGATCGAGATAGAAAGCTTAAAACACGCGGCACCGTCTCTACCGCCGACGATTCTTCGTTTGTTTTGCGCTCCAGTTTGTTTCCCCCCCCCCCCCTTGCTAGGGTTTCGATGCGATCGTGCCGCCCGGGGCCATCTTCAACTGTGGTCGGCCACCGTTGGGATGGCGCACGAGCGGGAACTTGAGCTAAGCAAATACGGCATCATCTTGGTGTCAGTTACAACGATCCATCTACGGTCGGGCGCCGGGATGGTGGGGTGGTGCCTCGGCAAGGAATACGAGGAAGCTTGTTACACAAAAGATGCTGGCGCAGGTTTCCTTTTATGGAAATTTCTTGCACCGAATGCTGCTGAGATTAGTGTTATGGTCGATTTTAGTACTAATCGTTGGTAGTATTTTATTGCAAATTGTTTGATTGGTGACAAGACGACCCGCCATTTTTCGTTCAATATCGAGAAAATTTTAAGGAACTATTTAAAAAATACTAAACTGAAGTGACCTTTCGTAACAACTGCTCTTCTAAAAGATTCAAATTGCCTGTTGGTTCTTTAAATTTTGACCAAGATTAAGTGTCGTCATCTATTGAGAGGTAACGCAACTTAGTATTTTAATCTGTAATCTGTTCTGCTATTTCAATCTGTTAATGGTGTGCAAACAAAGAATAGCGTATACATTAAATTCTGATTGTAATAAGCCATGAAGTTTTCTATTGACAGCCAAATATTGGTGAAGGCTGTCAAAGTCTCTTGGACAAACAAGCTTCCTTTGTCAACTTTGTTTGAACTTGAAGAACCAGTTTGTGTCCCGTATTTTTATTTATGTTCAAACGTTCGCGTTACTCTTGTTTCTGGAGCCGTTTTCGGCTTTATTATTCATATTTCGGTGGCCCTTTTCTCTGCGGTTTCGGCTGTCGTTGTTTTCGGCATTGCGCGGGCTTCTGGCGGCCAGTCGCTGGCCAGTAACCAGAATGCCCGAAGCCACAACCGACGGCCACGGGCAGGAGATTGGGATTTGTTTTCGCCTCCGAAGCTGCGACCGGCGGCGAACGGGGCAATGTCCCGTCTCCATCCGTCATCCGGTGCCACATGCAGCGCCCGTGAGCGATGCTCGGACGCTGCGGTGGAGGAGCAAAACAATATTGAATTACTCACGTACAGCGCTCCCGGGCGGCTCCCAACACCCAGCCGCCGACAGGAAAGCTGGACGGAAACATTCCGGAAATAAGTGGAAGGATTCCTGTTTGTCCGTACTTTGTCTTTGAAGCACGGTGCCATCCGTCGCCGGGAATATGAGTCCGCATGTCCGCAGCGCATTGTCCCGCAGCCGGTGGATCCCGAGGGAATACATGCGTCCGTCCCGGACAAAGCGACCCGTCCAAGCGGCCCACCCAGCTGGCCGGGAGCGGAGCACTACATTAGTCACGGACAAACGGCGAATCGTATAAATAAACAATGTTATAAATGATGGTACTATAATGACGGGCCAGGCAAGACTTCCAGGGGCCATTTGCGGTCGTTACCGACGCAACGCGGCGTGCGAGGACCGGGGACCGTCTTTACGGTTGGACCGGAACGCTGCTTGCGATGCTAGGGTTTCGATGCGATCGTGCCGCCCGGGGCCATCTTCAACTGTGGTCGGCCACCGTTGGGATGGCGCACGAGCGGGAACTTGAGCTAAGCAAATACGGCATCATCTTGGTGTCAGTTACAACGATCCATCTACGGTCGGGCGCTCCGGAGCAGCGCTACTCACTTTTCACAGCTCGTCCATGCGCGATGCAAATCTGAAATCGAGATGAAAGGAAAAGAGCGATTTGTTATCAATTAATCTAGCGTCACTTTGCACTTTGCAATTTCACACCATCACGGAAAGGTCAACACGGCGAGCCGCAAGCCAAGCATGGGCCATAACTCACGCGTATTTTCGCCTATCGCCAACCCGGAAAAAAGCTCGCATCGAAATAAATCAAAAAAGCCCACGAGATGATGCACCCCACTGCTGCCGAGCGGGCGTGATTTGTGGGAAGAGTTTTAATGCTTCACAAGCGATTAGCTCGATAAAAGTTTCCTTGTCGATAAAGCAGGCCAAGTTTGTGTGGGGTGGACAGGGGGAGGGGGAGGGCACGGTTTTGCCGCTGACCACTTCCTGTGTGCACCTCCCAAACACACACACACACACACACACTCACACAGCCGCTTATCAATCCCGAGCGATCGTCACTGGGCGCTGAACATTGAAAAGCGGAAAAAGGCAAGAGAGAGAGAGAAAAAAACTGAACTCCCAAACGGAAGAACGCTTGGTCGAGAAAGTTTTAGCGCTAAATTCCAGAATACCGTCCCTCCTTGGTGCCCCCAGTTGCCCCCCAATGGTGGAGACTTTTGGCGAGGTTTTGGCAACTTTCTCCATGTTGATCATGGTTTTTGTGTTTTTTTCTGTTGGCTCGTTCATTCCCCCGACTCGTATTCGTCTTACCGATGAACGGTTTCGGGAGACTAAAATGAATTTCATTTCAATCTTTTTTTCTTCTTCCATTCGGCCCGCTGTGGCTCGCGTGGCCGTCGTCTGGCGTTGGCAGGTCGTGGTTTGGAAAGAAGAATTGTTTACCATTTGCTCGGTGCTCGCTAGTCGCACGGAATCGGGGGGTAGCAACTGTCTTAAGTGGATGAAGCCAAGTAATTCCTTTAGCTTTCGCAGCACAACTCAACACCCCGAGAGTGCTGCGAGAGGGAGAATCTTATTTCTTTGTTGTTTTTTGCTACTAGCCTTCTATTTTTTTTTGTTTGCTCCGATTTTTACACCACTTCACCACTCTGACGTGTGGGAAACGAATGCGTTCCGGCTGGTAGGCTGACTGCGTCGAATGAATGGGGCCGAACGCTCGTACGCTCGTACGCTCCTGATGCGAACGCTGAGGGCGATCGGCAAGAGGATAATGAAGAGGCGTAATTATCTCATAATCCAATTAGCAGCCGTTAAGATTTCGGTTCCGTTCGTGCCCGGCGTAGGACGATCCTTGGCCGAGTTTTGCGAGGCCGATGATAAATCGTTACCCATATGCTAACGCTAAGCTGCTGTGCGGATGGCATCGGTCGATGGTTTCTAGAGCGTGCACGTTTGGCTGTGTGTGCGTCGTTTTTTTTGTCCCGCACTGACGAGAGCTCAGCTCAACGAGAACGACTTCTATCTGGGATTCGTTGCACCTCGGGGCAAAACGTAAGGGCTTGTGTCAGCGATTTATATCACCCCAGACACCCAGGGACCGGGAACCGCTGCCGGGGCGAAAACTTTGCCGGCGATAATTATTTGATTTATCTCCGCCATGTTCCGTTACGCATCGGAACTCGATTTCCTCGAAAATGGATCTGGAAAACTTTCACGTTCACGTTGCGCTCATTAGGGTTAGCGCCAAACCTCCGACTCCGCAACCGGACCACTGGGACAAACAAAGGCACTTTCAAGGCCAATTTCTAGCTTCTTTCACCAGTTTATAGTTCCAGTTCGAAGATGCGGGAAAGCGGGAAGGAAAAGAGCGATTTGTTATCAATTAATCTAGCGTCACTTTGCACTTTGCAATTTCACACCATCACGGAAAGGTCAACACGGCGAGCCGCAAGCCAAGCATGGGCCATAACTCACGCGTATTTTCGCCTATCGCCAACCCGGAAAAAAGCTCGCATCGAAATAAATCAAAAAAGCCCACGAGATGATGCACCCCACTGCTGCCGAGCGGGCGTGATTTGTGGGAAGAGTTTTAATGCTTCACAAGCGATTAGCTCGATAAAAGTTTCCTTGTCGATAAAGCAGGCCAAGTTTGTGTGGGGTGGACAGGGGGAGGGGGAGGGCACGGTTTTGCCGCTGACCACTTCCTGTGTGCACCTCCCAAACACACACACACACACAAACACTCACACAGCCGCTTATCAATCCCGAGCGATCGTCACTGGGCGCTGAACATTGAAAAGCGGAAAAAGGCAAGAGAGAGAGAGAAAAAAACTGAACTCCCAAACGGAAGAACGCTTGGTCGAGAAAGTTTTAGCGCTAAATTCCAGAATACCGTCCCTCCTTGGTGCCCCCAGTTGCCCCCCAATGGTGGAGACTTTTGGCGAGGTTTTGGCAACTTTCTCCATGTTGATCATGGTTTTTGTGTTTTTTTCTGTTGGCTCGTTCATTCCCCCGACTCGTATTCGTCTTACCGATGAACGGTTTCGGGAGACTAAAATGAATTTCATTTCAATCTTTTTTTCTTCTTCCACTCACCAGTACATCTCCGCTCCAGCGTACGATACGGAACGCTCGGTACGCTCACTATCGCACACGCTGTACGTGCAAATGGACAGGAGGAGAATCGTTTTGGGGACACAGCCCCGTCGTGCTCGAGTGAGATGGGGGGGAAAAAAGTGAAAACGTAAAATAAATGCACGAACTCGAAGCTGGAACTCCCGCTGGGGCCGGGAAGGACTTCCGGGTGAAGAGTGGCACCATGGGAGGGGCTGATTTAAGCGCAGAGAAAATTTTCGCATTAATTTTCAAATTAAATTAATTAAATTTAATCTCTTATCTTGTCAGTAATGCATTTTGTACGAGATGCGAGATCCTGGTTTTCACAGGGAAAGCGGATTGTCGGGAGTGGACGGGAGTCTGTTCGTTGCTGTTACATTTTTCTTCCCACTCTCGTGGCCTCCTTCTCATTCGTCGCCGCCCTGCCTCCTGTCGTCCTCAAATTGACCACTAAAGTTTTCGGCCGATGTAATGGGTGTGTGTGTGTGTGTGCACTGCCTGATGATTCTGGCTGCCGGTGGCGGTGGAGCGCGCTTTGCAGGGGGGAAAGTTTGCGAAATCGAGTTAGGATCACATTCCCTCGCCTGCTAAGTGTTCCTCCAGTGGGTGGGTGCCCTATTGCCCGTGAATTTACTGGGAAATAAACAACGCAAGCGTACCGAAAAGTTCTGTCGATGTTATGACCAGCCCGAAGAAGAAGAAACCATCCTTCACTGCAGAAGCTACACCTTGGGCTGTCAAGCTCATGTTGATCCAGAGGCAGAAATGTTTATGAAGCGAAAAACACACGCGCTTACACCCTTTTCCTGCAACTCTTATAACCGCCCCCTCATGCAGACACGTAGTAGTTTTTCTTCGAAACAGCAGTAAAGTGCACGTAAGAAGTGACAGCTTAATCTCGTTGCCCATCGCTGTCTGGGCACGGTGGACATCTTCGAATAGGGACGGATATTTCGGTGCTCTTAAGTCCATTAAGTTCGGTGCTCCGGCTGCACTTCGGAGCGAGTGCAGCTTTCGAAGCACGGACCACCCCCGACAGTGTTGACCAGTGTCACCACGAACCCCGACCGACTGACACGGTGGAATAATCTTAAATTAATTTTTGTCCGTACACAACCAACCAACTTCTGTTGAACTTTGTCGCAATCTCGAGCATTTGCCATGTGCCTCTCAAGGGTAGAAATTGGACGTAATGGAGCACGGTTTGAGATGTGTGTGTGTATGTGTGTGGTTTGTGGAAGGAAGTGTTAGGTTGTAAATTTGATGCG
>KZ067733.1:42546-61484 GCA_002091845.1 Anopheles cracens | reverse complement strand
TGTAGTAGATAACACCACTTGCTACCACCGACAATAACAACACCGGGGATAAAGTGGATGTAAACTCGGGCACGGTACGAGTGTTACTATCACCTTCAGCTTCAACTTTTAATTCCAAAGAAAAGTCCATTAATTTTGCCCACTACTCTCCGCATGGCACACGGGCACGTTCGATGTGGGCTAGAGTTCAAGTTTACTTCAAGCGTTAGGGGGATGGCAAATGTTTAAGACGAGTTGTCGAGTGGATGCACTTCTGGTGCAAGCTGAAGCAGCTGTTGTCCGTAGCTCATCTTTTGCCTCCTTGCTGTCTTTTTTAGTTGTCTTTATATCTGAACAAAGAAATCTTAGAGCACTGCTTGAGCTAGGATTTAAAGGTATTCCAGAAATAAATCGAATAACAATTGAATAACCTGCTCTTCAGCTTTCTGCATGATAAGGGCTTACTTCTAGAAGAACTTCGCGGGATTCTTGCGCGTATATTGATTCCACCGGAACTGCTTCTGCGAACTTACCGCAAACGAATCGCTGCGCCAATCAACGTCCCGCACTGACGAGAGCTCAGCTCAACGAGAACGACTTCTATCTGGGATTCGTTGCACCTCGGGGCAAAACGTAAGGGCTTGTGTCAGCGATTTATATCACCCCAGACACCCAGGGACCGGGAACCGCTGCCGGGGCGAAAACTTTGCCGGCGATAATTATTTGATTTATCTCCGCCATGTTCCGTTACGCATCGGAACTCGATTTCCTCGAAAATGGATCTGGAAAACTTTCACGTTGCGCTCATTAGGGTTAGCGCCAAACCTCCGACTCCGCAACCGGACCACTGGGACAAACAAAGGCACTTTCAAGGCCAATTTCTAGCTTCTTTCACCAGTTTATAGTTCCAGTTCGAAGATGCGGGAAAGCGGGAGGACTGCGTCTGCAGTATCCTTAGTTAAAATAAAGCCTAACTTTCACGTTGCGCTCATTAGGGTTAGCGCCAAACCTCCGACTCCGCAACCGGACCACTGGGACAAACAAAGGCACTTTCAAGGCCAATTTCTAGCTTCTTTCACCAGTTTATAGTTCCAGTTCGAAGATGCGGGAAAGCGGGAGGACTGCGTCTGCAGTATCCTTAGTTAAAATAAAGCCTAACTCTCGGTTACGAGCGACCATTACGCATAAAGCACGTCTATTACCACATCGTGGGGCTGTAACATCTATTGCCGCGTGGCGGTTGCGTGCTGGGAACGTTCATAACGCCCCACGTTTCGTGCGTGCCCCGGTCCCGTTGACGCTCGCTGTTTCCTCCGGAGGTTCATAAACTTGTCAACGTGTGGCGACCGCTGTCTTGGTCCATTTTCTCCACCATTGATAACCCATCTTTCGGTTCGGTGCGTGTGTATGAGGGCGTCTATTCTTTTTTTTTCGCTCTGTATCCCTGCCTCCATTTTATGGCCCTACTTAATGCTCCCATTTGGCCTATTTGCACCGCGGAAACAGCATCAACAATGTCAAACCGACATGGACCGACCGACGGGGAGGTAATGAGGCAAGTTTTATGAAGCTACAATAATGTCTCCACATTGATGGCACCCAAATCTCGCAGCCGTACGGCCGAAAGACACCAGTACGCAGTTTATGTTTTGCAAATGTGCATTGCCTCGGGGATCGTTCCGATTCGTTTACTGCAGCAACTAAGAACACGGTTGAGCGACACGGAGCCGTAACATATTAATGCTGTAGTGACGGTATGGCACACAACAATCGCGAAGCTTAGTTGCGCTGCATACATTCATCTTTGTCTGCGGGAAGATTATATGCGAACGAAATTTACATTTGAGAGGACGTGGTTTTATCGTGGTAGCAAAATATGATTCCGTGGACTCAAACTTCAGCAGTTCTGCATTTGCATGAGCATTTAAAGTCAGGCTCTGAACTTCATGTCTAATTTATGTATGGTTCCATATAATTTATTATAGCAATGTGTGTGGAATATAAGCTTTTTATTAATTGAACAACCTTCCTTTTATCTTCATCAAAACGGTACATTTTTTACAAACTATGTTGTCTAACTTTTGATGGATAATACTATTTGAAATCTACTGTAACTTCATACTCTAGCGATTTGGTTTGAGCTTGTCAAATATAAAGAATATCTCTGATAAAACCAATGAAATATCTATCCTATTATCAACAACATCCTTCAAATGTATTCAGACCAGAAACATGTATTCAAATATTTATGTACAAAATTCCTCCAAACAACCTCAACAATATCCAGACCACCAGAACGACTCGCAGCTAATGTACCAATACCACTGTCCCTATCTTCTTTCTGCACACAGAAAAGCCCATAACATACGTTCGCGTAATGCGCAACCATAACATATGATAGCAGCGCCAGTAAGGAAATCGAAAACGACGCGAAACAGCGACGTCTCTTCCCCTTATGAGGCTCGTGGTCGCAAATGTGCGGTTCTCGTCCCATCCGCAAATCCCTTGGAAAAATACAAACATTTATGATCGTAAAATTAGCTTACTTAACAGATAATATTCTCTTACTGCGGATTTGCTCACATACTTACGGCCCGGTCGAGCTCGGACCGGAGATCCCCATCGTAACCTTATACCGATCGGAAACGCATCCTGCCGGAGAAGGCTACCCGGCCGGATAGATGGCCGAGTTTTAGGGCAGTTTAGCAATGTCGCGTTTCTAGCCCGGGACACTGGGGAGCATAGGACGATACAATTTTATCACCTTCGTGTTTGACCGGGTATGGGACAGTGATATGTTCATTACTGAGAAACAAACACCGTCCCGGTGTCACTTTCACGCTGATATGGTGCAGCCGTTGTACACGCTCGTTAATTTGATTATATAATCGATAAGCCATGATCACGCGTGAAAGGAACAGGTTGAGCCGGTTGTTGGATCGATAGATGTGATTTGTTTTGGGTTGACAAAATGTCGATATCTCTCTACTGTGACGGTGCTGAAAACGAGGGATTAATTTCGGCACAATCGTTGTATGTAAACTCCTGGAGTTTCAATGTGTTTTTAAGTCCATTATAAACCAAATCATCCTTGTGATCAAATCGCAGTTCGGTCCAAAGAAAATGAACAAACACTTGCTGCTGTTGTCCTGCTCAACACACAGTTCCAGAAACCTAATACCACGATATCAATTCCACCAGTTTGTGTTATTGATTAATGTTTGATAGCACCTCATTACCTTGCTCAGCCGCCACCAGTCAAGATCAAATGTAAAGCACACCCGATGACCTACTTCCGCGTTATTTATGCCCACTGGCGCCGATTGGCGCCTTCGCATTCGCACAAATAATAATTATTCGCTTTAATTCACTTCACCCCGGCCGGCTGTTGCCGGAGCGCGCATCGTTTGCAGTAATCCGAGCGCATTAACTAATTTCGCTAATCGAATCAATAGCCTCGACCGGATGGTAATTAAAAGCAACACACAACACGTGCGCCCCGACCGGCGCCCCGAAGGAAACAACAGCCACGGCGTGTGGCAAGGCCATGGTGCCATGTGCGATCAGCATCCCGATTTTCTCGCCCCAAACACACACACACACCTTCGTTCGTTCGTTTCTATAATCTTATTAATTATGCGCTCAGTCCACCGGAGGGGGATTTGAAGGTCCCTTGAAGGCTGATGCAGTAGCAGGTCCTGAGGTTGGCACCGCAGTCAACCACTATCGGCTGGTACGACTGCTTTAAGAACGAGCTTTCCCGGGCGCTGCAGGAGGAATCAGCAATTCTAATTACCTTTTCGCAAGCGGGATGACCGCAGTGTTGGGTGTTTCGAAATTAAGCGTACGATCCGTTCAATAAATTCCGACCGCTATCGTCTTCGGATGCAAATGTAAACAAAGGGATCGGTTCCGGTACGTGTGTTCGTGAGGCTGTTGATGCTAAGCTTCATTTTTATTATTATCCTTTCCGATACCCATTCCAACACACTCGCAAGCCGGATCTTTGCGGGAGGAACGATAACAAACCGTGCTAGTGGTTCCGAAAATTCTCCACCTAGTGTATGACGTGAGAACCCGGGACCGCTGCACGGGAATATCTCCCGGAGACTAGTTTATGTCGGTGCGATAATGCTACACCTTCAGCGGCAACAGCAGTGGCAGCAGAATGACCGCAGCAACAGAGAAACCGTGTACCGCCTTTCTTGGTGCGAGGGTTTCGCCCGTACCGATCGGAAACGCATCCTGCCGGAGAAGGCTACCCGGCCGGATAGATGGCCGAGTTTTAGGGCAGTTTAGCAATGTCGCGTTTCTAGCCCGGGACACTGGGGAGCATAGGACGATACAATTTTATCACCTTCGTGTTTGACCGGGTATGGGACAGTGATATGTTCATTACTGAGAAACAAACACCGTCCCGGTGTCACTTTCACGCTGATATGGTGCAGCCGTTGTACACGCTCGTTAATTTGATTATATAATCGATAAGCCATGATCACGCGTGAAAGGAACAGGTTGAGCCGGTTGTTGGATCGATAGATGTGATTTGTTTTGGGTTGACAAAATGTCGATATCTCTCTACTGTGACGGTGCTGAAAACGAGGGATTAATTTCGGCACAATCGTTGTATGTAAACTCCTGGAGTTTCAATGTGTTTTTAAGTCCATTATAAACCAAATCATCCTTGTGATCAAATCGCAGTTCGGTCCAAAGAAAATGAACAAACACTTGCTGCTGTTGTCCTGCTCAACACACAGTTCCAGAAACCTAATACCACGATATCAATTCCACCAGTTTGTGTTATTGATTAATGTTTGATAGCACCTCATTACCTTGCTCAGCCGCCACCAGTCAAGATCAAATGTAAAGCACACCCGATGACCTACTTCCGCGTTATTTATGCCCACTGGCGCCGATTGGCGCCTTCGCATTCGCACAAATAATAATTATTCGCTTTAATTCACTTCACCCCGGCCGGCTGTTGCCGGAGCGCGCATCGTTTGCAGTAATCCGAGCGCATTAACTAATTCAGCAACTAAGAACACGGTTGAGCGACACGGAGCCGTAACATATTAATGCTGTAGTGACGGTATGGCACACAACAATCGCGAAGCTTAGTTGCGCTGCATACATTCATCTTTGTCTGCGGGAAGATTATATGCGAACGAAATTTACATTTGAGAGGACGTGGTTTTATCGTGGTAGCAAAATATGATTCCGTGGACTCAAACTTCAGCAGTTCTGCATTTGCATGAGCATTTAAAGTCAGGCTCTGAACTTCATGTCTAATTTATGTATGGTTCCATATAATTTATTATAGCAATGTGTGTGGAATATAAGCTTTTTATTAATTGAACAACCTTCCTTTTATCTTCATCAAAACGGTACATTTTTTACAAACTATGTTGTCTAACTTTTGATGGATAATACTATTTGAAATCTACTGTAACTTCATACTCTAGCGATTTGGTTTGAGCTTGTCAAATATAAAGAATATCTCTGATAAAACCAATGAAATATCTATCCTATTATCAACAACATCCTTCAAATGTATTCAGACCAGAAACATGTATTCAAATATTTATGTACAAAATTCCTCCAAACAACCTCAACAATATCCAGACCACCAGAACGACTCGCAGCTAATGTACCAATACCACTGTCCCTATCTTCTTTCTGCACACAGAAAAGCCCATAACATACGTTCGCGTAATGCGCAACCATAACATATGATAGCAGCGCCAGTAAGGAAATCGAAAACGACGCGAAACAGCGACGTCTCTTCCCCTTATGAGGCTCGTGGTCGCAAATGTGCGGTTCTCGTCCCATCCGCAAATCCCTTGGAAAAATACAAACATTTATGATCGTAAAATTAGCTTACTTAACAGATAATATTCTCTTACTGCGGATTTGCTCACATACTTACGGCCCGGTCGAGCTCGGACCGGAGATCCCCATCGTAACCTTATACTGGGGTGTGCCGCGCGTAAGCCCCGTGTGCAAACCGCGAAGAGATTCCATCGCCCGGTGCGTGCACGCCCGTGCTCGGCCAGCCAACGGAGTAGCGCCTTCTTCGCGAAAGTGTTCAACGTTGATAGTGTTTGGTGCATAAAATTTTCATACCTTACGCGGCGTGCTCGGGCACATTGTTCCATTGCCGATTTTTGTTTTGTTTTCTTCTCTTTGGTGGTTCCATTGCTCCACTGCTCTAATAAAGCTCCTGCCGGGATTTGATAACGCCGCCCGCGCTTCGTGCCTCCTGCGGCCAGCCCAGCCTTGCACGTACATCGGAGTCTACGCGGCGTGCTCGGGCACATTGTTCCATTGCCGATTTTTGTTTTGTTTTCTTCTCTTTGGTGGTTCCATTGCTCCACTGCTCTAATAAAGCTCCTGCCGGGATTTGATAACGCCGCCCGCGCTTCGTGCCTCCTGCGGCCAGCCCAGCCTTGCACGTACATCGGAGTCTGTGTCAATGATAGTGGAAACCCATTTTCCGACCATTCATTTCCATTCCGGGCGATGCGAGAAACGGCAGCACGGAACACGGAACAGGTGCTCGACATTGTCTTCGGCTGCGCAGGCAGCCATTTGTGCCGGGGTTGCTGTTCATATTTTGCACACCGCAAACGATAGGCATCGTAAATATACAATAACATCAACGGTGAAAACGGCATCCACTTGTGAGCTGGCAGGACGGTACGGGATACAATGCCTGCCGGGTACGCCCAGCTAAGCGATGCCTGCGGAGCTATAGGAACTATAGAACTACAGCAACATGCGAGAAACACATGTGAGCACTGTGTAAGCGGGCTACAGTGATACGTGTATGTTTGGTACGCCGGTTTCCGGCGAAGAGAGAATAACACCTCATAACTTACGAGCATAAAACAAGTGCTCCAATAGTTGAAGAACTTCACCGGGAGCAGTTTAAAACAAAAAAACACATACAATGTAGTAACTCTTGCTGGGCTATTGTTAATTCTACTGGCTACCAACACCGTGGCAAGTACTGTACCGTGTCTCGGTGCACGCCTGATCCAGCGACAAAGAATGGTCCCTTGATGTCGAGATGATAATATAGTGGCACTACGTGTGTTCGTGAGGCTGTTGATGCTAAGCTTCATTTTTATTATTATCCTTTCCGATACCCATTCCAACACACTCGCAAGCCGGATCTTTGCGGGAGGAACGATAACAAACCGTGCTAGTGGTTCCGAAAATTCTCCACCTAGTGTATGACGTGAGAACCCGGGACCGCTGCACGGGAATATCTCCCGGAGACTAGTTTATGTCGGTGCGATAATGCTACACCTTCAGCGGCAACAGCAGTGGCAGCAGAATGACCGCAGCAACAGAGAAACCGTGTACCGCCTTTCTTGGTGCGAGGCGGGAAAGCGGGAGGACTGCGTCTGCAGTATCCTTAGTTAAAATAAAGCCTAACTCTCGGTTACGAGCGACCATTACGCATAAAGCACGTCTATTACCACATCGTGGGGCTGTAACATCTATTGCCGCGTGGCGGTTGCGTGCTGGGAACGTTCATAACGCCCCACGTTTCGTGCGTGCCCCGGTCCCGTTGACGCTCGCTGTTTCCTCCGGAGGTTCATAAACTTGTCAACGTGTGGCGACCGCTGTCTTGGTCCATTTTCTCCACCATTGATAACCCATCTTTCGGTTCGGTGCGTGTGTATGAGGGCGTCTATTCTTTTTTTTTCGCTCTGTATCCCTGCCTCCATTTTATGGCCCTACTTAATGCTCCCATTTGGCCTATTTGCACCGCGGAAACAGCATCAACAATGTCAAACCGACATGGACCGACCGACGGGGAGGTAATGAGGCAAGTTTTATGAAGCTACAATAATGTCTCCACATTGATGGCACCCAAATCTCGCAGCCGTACGGCCGAAAGACACCAGTACGCAGTTTATGTTTTGCAAATGTGCATTGCCTCGGGGATCGTTCCGATTCGTTTACTGCAGCAACTAAGAACACGGTTGAGCGACACGGAGCCGTAACATATTAATGCTGTAGTGACGGTATGGCACACAACAATCGCGAAGCTTAGTTGCGCTGCATACATTCATCTTTGTCTGCGGGAAGATTATATGCGAACGAAATTTACATTTGAGAGGACGTGGTTTTATCGTGGTAGCAAAATATGATTCCGTGGACTCAAACTTCAGCAGTTCTGCATTTGCATGAGCATTTAAAGTCAGGCTCTGAACTTCATGTCTAATTTATGTATGGTTCCATATAATTTATTATAGCAATGTGTGTGGAATATAAGCTTTTTATTAATTGAACAACCTTCCTTTTATCTTCATCAAAACGGTACATTTTTTACAAACTATGTTGTCTAACTTTTGATGGATAATACTATTTGAAATCTACTGTAACTTCATACTCTAGCGATTTGGTTTGAGCTTGTCAAATATAAAGAATATCTCTGATAAAACCAATGAAATATCTATCCTATTATCAACAACATCCTTCAAATGTATTCAGACCAGAAACATGTATTCAAATATTTATGTACAAAATTCCTCCAAACAACCTCAACAATATCCAGACCACCAGAACGACTCGCAGCTAATGTACCAATACCACTGTCCCTATCTTCTTTCTGCACACAGAAAAGCCCATAACATACGTTCGCGTAATGCGCAACCATAACATATGATAGCAGCGCCAGTAAGGAAATCGAAAACGACGCGAAACAGCGACGTCTCTTCCCCTTATGAGGCTCGTGGTCGCAAATGTGCGGTTCTCGTCCCATCCGCAAATCCCTTGGAAAAATACAAACATTTATGATCGTAAAATTAGCTTACTTAACAGATAATATTCTCTTACTGCGGATTTGCTCACATACTTACGGCCCGGTCGAGCTCGGACCGGAGATCCCCATCGTAACCTTATACAGGGGTGTGCCGCGCGTAAGCCCCGTGTGCAAACCGCGAAGAGATTCCATCGCCCGGTGCGTGCACGCCCGTGCTCGGCCAGCCAACGGAGTAGCGCCTTCTTCGCGAAAGTGTTCAACGTTGATAGTGTTTGGTGCATAAAATTTTCATACCTTGCGCGGCGTGCTCGGGCACATTGTTCCATTGCCGATTTTTGTTTTGTTTTCTTCTCTTTGGTGGTTCCATTGCTCCACTGCTAATAAAGCTCCGTGTACCGCCTTTCTTGGTGCGAGGGTTTCGCCCGTACCGATCGGAAACGCATCCTGCCGGAGAAGGCTACCCGGCCGGATAGATGGCCGAGTTTTAGGGCAGTTTAGCAATGTCGCGTTTCTAGCCCGGGACACTGGGGAGCATAGGACGATACAATTTTATCACCTTCGTGTTTGACCGGGTATGGGACAGTGATATGTTCATTACTGAGAAACAAACACCGTCCCGGTGTCACTTTCACGCTGATATGGTGCAGCCGTTGTACACGCTCGTTAATTTGATTATATAATCGATAAGCCATGATCACGCGTGAAAGGAACAGGTTGAGCCGGTTGTTGGATCGATAGATGTGATTTGTTTTGGGTTGACAAAATGTCGATATCTCTCTACTGTGACGGTGCTGAAAACGAGGGATTAATTTCGGCACAATCGTTGTATGTAAACTCCTGGAGTTTCAATGTGTTTTTAAGTCCATTATAAACCAAATCATCCTTGTGATCAAATCGCAGTTCGGTCCAAAGAAAATGAACAAACACTTGCTGCTGTTGTCCTGCTCAACACACAGTTCCAGAAACCTAATACCACGATATCAATTCCACCAGTTTGTGTTATTGATTAATGTTTGATAGCACCTCATTACCTTGCTCAGCCGCCACCAGTCAAGATCAAATGTAAAGCACACCCGATGACCTACTTCCGCGTTATTTATGCCCACTGGCGCCGATTGGCGCCTTCGCATTCGCACAAATAATAATTATTCGCTTTAATTCACTTCACCCCGGCCGGCTGTTGCCGGAGCGCGCATCGTTTGCAGTAATCCGAGCGCATTAACTAATTTCGCTAATCGAATCAATAGCCTCGACCGGATGGTAATTAAAAGCAACACACAACACGTGCGCCCCGACCGGCGCCCCGAAGGAAACAACAGCCACGGCGTGTGGCAAGGCCATGGTGCCATGTGCGATCAGCATCCCGATTTTCTCGCCCCAAACACACACACACACCTTCGTTCGTTCGTTTCTATAATCTTATTAATTATGCGCTCAGTCCACCGGAGGGGGATTTGAAGGTCCCTTGAAGGCTGATGCAGTAGCAGGTCCTGAGGTTGGCACCGCAGTCAACCACTATCGGCTGGTACGACTGCTTTAAGAACGAGCTTTCCCGGGCGCTGCAGGAGGAATCAGCAATTCTAATTACCTTTTCGCAAGCGGGATGACCGCAGTGTTGGGTGTTTCGAAATTAAGCGTACGATCCGTTCAATAAATTCCGACCGCTATCGTCTTCGGATGCAAATGTAAACAAAGGGATCGGTTCCGGTGCTTCTAAATAGAAAGGATCTTTTTTGCAATGCGTTGTTCCTTACATAGTCCCGTTTAGTATGTTTTATAATTTAAAAAAGTTTATTTTTATTGTTATAAAACATAATAAACAAATTCAAACAAAGCGCAAGTAAGTTTCCAAGTAAAACGGATCGTACGTTCGACTAGGTATTTTTTAAAAGGCTTTCAAACCTGCTCGCCAGCTCTCACGGTCTCCGTAGACCGTTTGTGCCGCGCCGAAAACGTTGAAAGCAAAGCAAAAGGACACCGGATAAGCGAGTTTAAATGTCTTATCCTGTTAGCCGATTTGTTCGCCGAAAGGCCGAGCATCATTGCGGTCGATGCTACCTCGCATACCTCGTCGTACGACGTGCTGGGTGGCGTGCCGTGCTCCTTCGGGGAAACGAAACTCCATTGCCGTGGGGCAATTTAGGATTAATTTAATTAAAACGGGCTGGGACCGTTTTCGGCCGCACAAAAACTACACCGATGGGAGGATGCATACATGGGCTTAACGAGTACGAATCTTGTCACATTCGATTGGAAGTGTTTACTAAATTGAACAGCCTTTAAGATCGGAACATCGAATCAACCAAAAAAAAACAAGATCTTGTTGTCTGGACTATTCGTCTGCAAGTTCTCCAGTTAACACCAGCGCAACAAGATTTCCACGCGGTAGTAATTGTTGGACGTAATCGAAGAAAAACTCTTCCCAACCGTACCACAGAAACAGCTGGCTGGTTTGCTCGTACATTAACGTCGTTTTTGCTCGCAACATTTCACATTGCTAATTGATTGTGAAAGTTGTTTATAAACCGCCGGTGCGAGTTCTTCATTCTGCTCGTTTTCATTTCACAGATTAAATGGAAAAGTTCGTGTCCGTTGGTGCCTGTTTCCCGCACCCTACCACTGCAGGATGACTGTACACCATGTCTCCCTTCTCGGTGTCTCGCAGCCTCGGAATCGCTCTCCGTTTTAAGTATGGCCGTACAAAAGCTACCACATTTCGCAAGTCAAACAAAAACACCACCAACGAAAGCATCCAAATCACCACTAGCTGGACGGTTCTGGCAGGAACAAAACAGTTCAGTTGGTCTTTGGTCTCGGGTGCGAACACACCGTCGGTCGCTCCGTACGAAAACTACCTTGGCGAAACTTCCATCCGATGTCGGGGTGTGGGTGACGTCTTCCGATTCAACTCACTTGCTCGCACCAGTATGCGTACCCAGGAAGCGTGTGCAAATAAAACACACCGCACAAAAGGAACACAGGAATGTTGATTTTGCTCCGGTGGATAATCCGTGCCACGGCCCGGCCAAGACACAACGATTGACTCTCTGACACACTCGTGCCTGGTGTAGTCCTTCGGCAAGGCAACGCAAGAATCAACCGCCAGAAGACGTGCAACCTTTTAGACCACGAGTAAGCAACTTGACGAGAGATCTGACGTGAGCGCACTATAAAAAACACATACACACACATCAAGACAAGAATGTACAAGCAATACACGCACTTTCCTAACATTGGTTGCTGTGTTTTTTTCTGTCTTTTTTCCCTATGTCACAAGCGTGTTCTCTTCTACTACCTCTAACTACTTTCCCACGATGGAAACAATCCAGATCGAAAGGCACAAACGCACACACACTCACACCTCTTCTGGAGACGATTTCGTACGATGCCAAATAGGAATTTTACTGAGGTGCAGAAATGGCCACGTCGAAACATGTGCTCGAGCCGGGTGCTTCTGGTGAAATGTTTTCTTCCCGCCTCCTGGCCTCCAACCACTCGACGGAAACACTCATGAGTCGCCCAAGGACGGGCGGATATTAATATTAAAAAAAGGGTACACTTCCTTTTGTTTGGATTGCCTTCTTGATCCTTTCTCATTATTTATTTAAATGCGAAGGAAACGTACCGGGGCACCGTACGGTTCCTCCCGCCATTTTTCGCGTCGGGTCTGGCGTCTCGGGTTGTTGGGTTCGGCACTCGTCGGCAACCGTGGCCACCTCGACAGACCGCTAAGCTAAACAAATCCCCACCGGAACAAAGCCCGACGAGTTGGAGGGTTCTTTTTTCCTGTGCTGGTGTGTGTGTGTGTGTGTGTGTGTGTGTGTGTGTGTGTTGGTCCTGTGCCGATCTTATTGCCTATGCCCGACGAAGCCCTCGGTTTGTCCTTAAGCCACTCATCCGGACCATCGATTGACTCTCCGTCCCGCGTTCGATGGGATTGCAATCGGGTGAAATTGTTTCTGAAGTGTGTTTTTTTTACCCACTGTAACCTCCCGTTTGGGTTCCGACTCCGCGATGGAGGTGAGCGATAAAACGATTATAAAATCCCATCTCAGTGGTAGCGCCCGTTCGGCAAATCGAAACGGAACTGAAACAACAAAACATCGGCCCGGTGATTGTGTAATATCAGTTGTATCATATGTTCCCAGGAGGTAGCAAATAAAAACAACTTGGTCAATCTACACGCACCAACAGCAACAAAAACAGCAGGAGAGAGAGAAAAAAAACGTGTCACCAGCGCTGACACAGTGGAAAAACGGTCACGCGTTACGATTCCATAATCAGCGAGCATCATTACACAACCCGTTGCCATTATCTGCATCCCGTCTCGATCTGCTTCCTGGACTGCAGAACCCGAACAATAATTATACGCGTTTTCCACCCGGTTCAACCCACACCCAGCCGCGCGCGATTGAAATGCAGTCGGAAAAAGGGGCAAGAAAAAAAGCCCGAATGGCCGGCATAGCACAATAAAAACGCAACCCAAGTACCGATAAGTATCGGTGCGTATTGAAACGCCAATACAGATCGGGACGGATAAATAACAGCCACGATGCGCGATGTGACACAGGCCGGCGGAATGCACGCGTAATGTAGCGCGAGTGTGACAATTGGTACGGTAAAACTGTTGCAACAGAAAATTACATCGCAACACGGGAGCTGCTCGGTGCGACTGATTGCCTTTTTATTCAATTTACATCCCTCTGTGTGCAGGCTGAAATGCATTCCACGCGCGTGTGTGTGTGTTTCGCATGAAGTGGCAGTTGAAGCGCTCTCACCCATTCCAGGTGGGGTCGGTTCAAATGGGGTGGAAAACCTCGCTCCACTGTTCCACTGCACACCGTCGAATGAATTGGTTTTGCATCGAAATAAAAATTACTATAAATTACGACGAAATTTAACAACGCTGGCCCACCTCCTCGCCGACGGAGAAAAGCATCTCGCACGCACCGGAACAAAGCAAACCGAATGATTTTCGCCCAAGACGGCTCTCGGCTCGGGGAAAACGGTTGAATCCGGAAAACCCGTAGCAACCGCTCGGTTCCGCAAAACCTACAAAACGGTTTACGCTCGCACACACACACACACAAACGCCGTGGCGCAAGTTTATGGCCTACTCCTTAGTCCCGGCGCCAACCACGACTCGTCCGATGGGGGGGCAGGCCCATAAAGTTGAACAATAAATATGAATTATGCCCAACCTGGGTGGACGTGAAATTTAATTTGAATAAATGACTTTCACGGACACTGGGCATGTTTCGGGGTCCGGATTTTTGCCGGCGCTTGCCTCTCCGGCACAACAATCTGCCCAAAAAAAAGCACATAGAGCTGCACACCCCGGCAGTAGTGCGCAAAACGGCGATAAACGAGTTCGGGCCGGTAGAGTGGATCACTTTCATCTTCCCGGTGCGAACCGGAGTGGCAAATTTCGTGATAATTTTTCACTTCACACGCGCTCCTCACTTCGCGGTCGCCGGCCACCACCTCAGGACGGGCAAAACTTTCTCCCGGGGGCGTGCGCCGGCAGACCGTACGCGGAACATGTCAATCACGGCACTGGGCAGGCCGTCGCGCCGACGCCCGTCTGCCGAGCCGAGAGTGCGACGCATCGCTTTATCGCAAGTAAATTATGCTTTTATTCCTTTATGGCCGCAAGGGACCGTAAAACATATTCTATTAAGTTTGCCCATAAAGCGTGCCCGCCAAAGCGATGCCAACCTGCTGCGAGCGTTACGTTAGGAGCCGGAGGCGATTACGTGGAAGCGTTTTATTTTTTGTGACCGTTGCGTTTTACTTTAAAACAACCAACAACGAAGGGAGCAAAAGCGCACACAGACCACATTAAATAGATAATTGTGCTAGGCGTGAGCATCTGACGCGCTTCCGCGGCAAAATGAACGGCGAAATGGTTTCAATCATGTTAAAACAATTCACAAAACCGGCACCACCACCACTACCACGGCAGCTGTCAACCGCACACACCGGTAAGCCGGTCCGCTCATCCCGGGATGATCCGGATGATCAAACGAAAGCCGGTCGGTCGGCTCCTTAGCAGGGCTCCCCGCAAACACACACACACAAAAGACCATCCATTATCGCACAAAGCTCAAAAAGCTCGAATCTCGGAAAAGGTGACGAAGACGGCGGGATTTTCTTGCTCTTGTTCCGTGCCGGTAAACTTTGTCACCGTTCGCCTGCTGCGGACAGGTGTCGTCCGACACCCCTTTCTTGATTGGGAGTGGGGGGGGAGGTTGAAGAGTTCCCCGCCGGTAATCCATTGACAGCGGCTGTCACTTTTCGTCATAATTATCGTCGCAAATTGATCCCGACTTTGTGCCGGGACCGGGTTTGGTAGTTTGAAAATGTATCAAATTTTCGTCCACCTTCTGCTCTCTACGCTCGTTAAGCTCGCTTCAAACGACATCAGACACTGAGGGTAAGGCCGCTTCTGCGACGACCGAACGAAACCACTTTGAACTTTCGTCGTCTAATGTCCTTTGTTTTTAATAAATTTATATCGGAATCTTCCTGCCCGCCTCATCCGCTGTCGCCGCTCATTTCAATCCGTCTTCGGGTGAACCTTCCGGAGCATCAATCTTTCCGTCCTGGGTAGGTGATTGCTTCATCCATCGGACGCGCTCCGGGACGCGCGTACACGTGCCCAAGGGTTGTGGAAAGGTCCTCCACAGCAAGCAGCCACCGGGCGGGAGGCGACTCCCTCGTAAAACATATGTACGAGGCAGGCTTTTAAGGGATTTGTCTTTACGAGAGAGCTCGCCGACTTCATCAGACTCACAGACCCGGTCGAGATTCGCAAAAAGTCACCCCAAAAACCCAGCCCCAGACAAGACCTTTTCCAAGAGCCAGTTTCGTCGGTTGCGTTTTTTTTCACGGGCTCTGAGTTTTCCCATCTCCCAGATTGAAGGTAGTTCCAATTGAAACCGACAGTTTGGGCTTTACCACACACACACACATATACGCGCGCTCACTCGTTTGCCGACAAAATCGGGAGTGATTTCAGGGGCAGGGCCGAGAGTAACCGACATCCATCAGACCCGACGAAGGCGTCGGTAGGAGAGAAAAAAACGAAAACTTTACGACACTAATAACATGATGCCTTATGATCCCGTCTTCCTCGCTCGTAAGCCACTCAACGCGACAGGATAAACGGAACCAAAAAGCGAGAGAACGAGCAAAAACACTCATTTCCCGGAATACAGGTATTTAAGGTGACAGCGCGCCGCCCGGAGGCCCGGACGCGGTACCGTGCCTTCCGGATTGAAGGTGTAATGTGATTAAAGCTTTTCAAATAGAACATGCCCCGGCGGTCCGGTTGCCAAGCGCGGCGACACCGGCGCTTGACTAAATGTTGCGCGCCCGTGGCGTCCCGCGTCAGCGCTCGAGTGAAAATGATTGGCATTTTCCAGCACACTTCCGCCACCGCGCTGCCGATGTCTTCTTCGGCTTCCGCACTGGCGGAGGCGAACAAATTTCCGGAACGTCGGAAAATCCGCCTCACGCTACGCGGAATTATGTTGTTTTCTCATCGCGCCCGCGCGCTGCACAGCGGTCCGTGTTTTTGGTGCGGAAAAAATCATAAAGCATTCTTCGCAGCACATTCTAATTCTTCCGCTGGAATACTTCTCATAAAATGCTGCCGTGCGTGGCGTGCAGCGAGAGCAGTGCTGAGGGCGACGAGTGGCAGCTAATATGGAAGCGTAAACCGATAGCGTGATCTTTACGCCGGGAGTAGCTTTAGCGCGCAATTCGCCCGGCTGCCGTCGGTTTTGTTTTTTAGGCTTATTTCGTTCGTCTCAAACAGCGTGAACGCTCATTAGGGTAATGATTTTTCCGTTATGCAGGCAATCTGGGTCTTTAAGATTTTTTTTAAACATGTTTATTGGTATTATTAAATACAACGGTTTAATAGGTTTGTGAAACGAAATTGTCGTTAAATTTTAGCCGCAAGTTACCAAATTTTCAGCTCGAAAATACGATTTATGTCTCTGTGCTAATTGTGAGAAAATCTAGTAAAACGAACTAATATTGCCTCATATACAAGAAGTTTGCCTTCTTTTAAATATTATATCTGATAAATTTAAAATGTTATAAAAACATTTATAACTTGCAGTGTTTAGAATCAAATCGAAGGAAACATAATAACATATCATTTCATTAAAACGACTGTAAATCCAATTTTTATTTGTCAATTCAATTAGACGGTCAAACTTGAAAACAAACAAATAACCACAATCACTTTTTTTCTTCTGTTGTGCATATTATTTCCACAAGTGGAATCACTCATTTCAAGAAGATTCCCCTTGATTCTATTTTATTATGCCAAACCGGTAACACTAATGAGCATTTATTGATTCTCTCAAGTTCATAATCATCCCTCACCCTGTTAAGCCTATTATGCAATCACGACACTGAGAAGAAATTAATAACGAAACACCAAACACACTATCAAACCTAATCGCTCATGAAACGCATCATCTCCGGCCCGGCTGTCGTCACATCTTTCTCCTACAATTAACGGCTTTTGCAAGACGTCCTTGCCAAGACGCAACTCTAATCCTGCGCGCCGAACCGACGCAACCGGGACGGGATTTGTGCGGCAATTTCGGGAACCGGTAGCCCCTGCCCCAGATAGTGGCCGGTCATTATTTCCACGACCCGAAACTAATACCTCTCATTTGCGCAAAATAACTTCCCATAAACAAAAGGGGCGATGTAATCTCATAATGCCAATTAATGTCTTCTCTATTTATCTTCGGAAGCGCCGCGAAAGGAGTATGTGGACATAGACAACTTCGTGCTCGGCAGTCACGGCTGCGCGGTGACGTCCGTGATTTGTCGCTGGCCGGATCAGACGACAGACAGAAGAATGCCGACTCCGAGAGCAGCGACCAGCGCGTCAATCCCTCGCGGACATTTCAAGGAGACCGAAACATTTGTTCAGATCTGCCTTCTCTCCCCAACAAACTAATCTAGAAGATCGACTTGTGGGCACGAAAATCGAACCCACGCTCGGCTGTACGCTTCGATTGAGCGTTTTTTCTCTCTCACTTTACTGGTTGCTGTTTGGTTTGGTTTGGAAAAAGTTGGTCAACGTTTAATCCGACCTTCCCCACCCTCACGCTTTCCTCCAGGGGGGAGCTAGACCATCAAGAGACGAAACTTTATCATGTTCTCGGTGCGCATTCATGAAGATATCTCTGCTGAGGTCAATCGACCATACCCGATAGGATCAGCCACGCTTTGGGAGTGGGTTCGCTTTTCTGCTGCGGTTTACACAACCTTCTCGCGCAGACGGCCCCGGGGAAGTTGAAGAAAACAAATCGCTGACAAGAGCACTTCAGCCGGCGACCGAAGGGCTCCCGAAGGGGTTTCGCCTGGACGCGAAATCTACTCCGGGACCTAAAACCCGAACATCAAATAACCACTTACCGGCTCTCGCTTGGGTCGCAGGGTTTTTTTTGCTTTCTTCCTATTCCCTAGCCCTCCATGCAATATCTACAATCATCAAATAATTTCTTTATAGCAACGTTTTCAATAAAATCTTATCTTTATGCTGCCATCTTAATACAGTGGCCCCGGTGGCCGTCAGGTTAGTCGGTGGCCGTCTGGTCGCATCAAACCAGGACCGGGATCCATCCGACCGGAAAACCGTCCATCGAATCGAGCATTCGCCTGGTGCATTCTCGGGACCGGTGCGGTGCATTCGGACCGCTATAACGGCCGAGATTGAAGGCGGCCTCCTTCTCCCTCGCAGACGAAACCGACCGTTATTGGAGCGATGAGGCAGCTGGGTACGATGTAAACGCGGTGGACAGCATCACAACACATAAAACTCGCTTATCCTGGAACGTGTACGTGTAATCTCGCTCCGTGGAAAAGTAGGTGCAAAACAGAACAGAACAGAAAAAACACCCTCCCATCGTCATCTCCGGTACCGGATGGGACCGACCACACACACAGAGACAGGCAGGGTCTATGGTTTCCTTTCCTATCTGCCACGTTGGACATGAAGGGTTGTACAAATTCGCTACAAATAAACACAAGTCATAAAGAAGAACGGGCTGAACTTTTGCTGAGGTCGTGGTCGGTCGGGATACCGTTTTGTATCTGCTGCCACGGGCACGGTGCACAAAACGGATCCATTCACTGACCGTTCATCTAG